>LPNX010645198.1:74732-157044 GCA_001517045.1 Pseudotsuga menziesii
TTGCAACAGAAGAATTGATGATAATTCTGTGGTTGTGAGAAATGGTAGTAAAGATTAAATTTATAGTGATCCGTAAATTTATAGTTCAAATCAAACTTATGTTAAATTTATGTCGGCTATAGTTTAATTTATAGCCTACATCTATGTAGCGTTACGTAACGTTACAACGTTACGTAACGCTTCAACGTTACGTAACCAACGTTACGTAACGCTTCAACGTTACGTAACCAACGTTACGTAACGCTTCAACGTTACGTAACGTTACAAGATCTACCCCATACTGGGCTGTAGAGCGCCTCTCGGCGCAATAATATTTTTTTCTACTAAAATAAGAACAATCATATTCATCCTTTCATCTATAGAAACAATAGTTTCAACCCATCATTATCCTTCTAATAGAACCAAATTTTATAGATAGCATATAAAAATACTATTAATCTAAATAATATGTCGCCTGAAATATCATAGGGGAAATCACTGAGCATATCTTAAACCTCCCAACCATAGGTTCTATATCGACTTTCAGTTTTGCTGGTCAAACCACCCCCGAGCTTCTACAATGCTAGAAAAATATACAGGTACTCAGATGAAAAATCAATAGGTTAATCAATAACTAGATCACAAACTCAATTCTTTCTCAAACTCCTCTTCAGAAAGCTGCACACCACCACCCTAGGCGCTCTTTAGTACAAGTTTCAAGAGTTAAGCCGAGTACAGTTCCAAGCAGAAATTTCTTGTTTTCCTTGTTGATCATATCTATCTCTCATCTATCCACAACCCATCAACCAACCTCCCTTGGGTTTTTTCAAAGGTTTTTTTTATTTCTCCCCCTAGGGTTTCCCTCTTCCCTAGATTCTAGGTAACTAGTTGTTATGATGGTTTACAATAGTATATTAGTTTAGATGTCCTTTCTAAAATATTGACAAATGTTCATTCACAGCCCTTTCCCCTCTTTTACCATGGCATTGTATTCTTTTACTCTTTTTCGTAGATTTTCTCAGTGATTTTCCAATATGGAATAGCTTAATTATCAACTAATTAAAATTAAAATTAAGCCATATCAACACGTTAAAATTTTTCCCTCTCATGCCTAAACATAAAACACCACAAAAAATTGTTTAGGTGGAACTTTGGGATTTCACATCCCCTTCCCCTTAAATTTAATATTGTATCAGTGTTTGCAAATAAAGTAAGTTTCTAACATATTTCTATTGAAACATAAATGGATATGTTATCGGCATATTTTCTCCCATCTCCTAGGTGGCCTCCTTGTTGTCGACATGAGTAATGGATGCTTTAACTTCACAAAGCTATCTCTATGTTATCTTTTCTGATGTATTTATGTATTCTAAATTTATCAGCTATCTGTAAAATTCTTTGCATAGAAAGTGCAGTACATTGCTCATATAAATAATAATCTTGCTCCTTGGGGATAGGTTAGATAGAGTAGATTAGATTAGATTAGTTGTTCTTTTCTTTTGGTGATTTAGGAGCAAAGGGGATAAGACAGGAGGTAAGAACCTACGCATCAAAAGTTCAGGTCTTTGTTCCTTGATCACTTTCATTTAATCTAGGCACTTGCATATAAAAAAAAATCATATAAACGGTGGACCGGGACGTGACCGGTAAAATAGATTTAAAACTTTACTTTAATTCTACGGTAGTCGAGCCGCTAACAGGACGGATTCCACACACCAAATGATAAACGATCTAATTGGGAATGGTTATTGGGGAGAATCCCTAATTTTGGTACCTGGTATTTTCCAGGAATCAACAGGTTGAAAGTGCTTCCATTGCACTTTTACCTAAGCGATAACTCTATTTGAGAGAAATACTTTTCTCCTATCGATAATGCATAGGGGTTATGGATAAAATTCCCCTTCTAGTTCCACCTGAGTGACATACTAATTAATAACATGCTTAGTATCATATACATACTTTTTCAACAAATATATATGACAAACATTGTGCACTTTGATTCTGGCCGACAAACCTAGTTGATAGGATACTGGTCTAACTTTGGATAGTATCTAAAATGGTACACAAAATATGGGAGCATGCTTGGAACATTGTCCAAGTTTTAAAGAAATTTTAGTTTTGAATTTTAGATAAACATGATCACCTGCAACAAATTCTTTGTGTGTCCTTTTTAAATATGCATAACTCTTCTTCCTATCTCGAGTTGATTTTAAATTTTGCAAAACTTTATTAACTTCCTATTCCATTTCTTTGAGCATATCCGACCCAATAATTATTCTTTTTGCCGAACTATCCAAAATAATCGATGCATGGCATCTTATTACATATAAAATGTTGGAATATTATAAACCCACTCCATACTTAAGATAACAATATTTGATCATTTCTGAATAATTTCCTATCCACTGGCCTAGATAGTTGGCATCCACTTGCACGACTTACTAAACTCTTGGCATATATAGCCTAGGAACACCTTTATCCTGATTTTGGATTGACCCTGCCTACTTTATTGACTTCCATATTTAGTAACTAATCCTTCCTGCAAATGATGTCTTTATTCTACTTTATTCCATCTTTTTAGTGGATAAGGTAAATCTAGTCAATTAGGAAACTGCTATCTTTTGTTGCCCACCCATCCTCCATGATTTTCTCTCTAGATTCCATGATTATCATGTTTTTCCATCACTCATGAGAACTCACTCATGATTAATTCAGTTGGTGAGGTCCTTGATATATTTGGAAAGGGCTTTAGTCACCGATGGAGGTTTATCATATTTAATAACCCTGCTTTATGAGCCGGTATGAGTCATCTCCTAAGCAACTTCATTTTACCTATCAAGGATGTATTATTTATGTACACTATGTTAATAAATAATAAATGGAAATATTTATGGATGATTCTCCATTTCTCTTGTGATTCAGTCTCATTATTATTCTCTCTATTTTCTTCCTTGTGCATCTTATGAGAAATCTCTTGTAGCTAGATATTTATTCTGTGTTTTCACAAGGTATTAGAAACCTCAATTTTTACATGGTATCACAGAACTAAGGTTGCTCAATATATCAAGTTATACATCATAATTTTCATATTTTCAAATTCTATAGATTTGAGGAGCTATAAGTTGTCTACATTAGAGCACATCCAATCTCCTATCGCTCTCTGAAGAAGAGCTTGAATTAATCTTACAAATTTTCCTCCTAGTTTTATTTTTGCAGGTTGCAGAGAGTATCTTCTTGATTGCATCACCTTCTTAGCACGAATTCCTCTTCATCCATGATCATGACTCCCTTCAACTATCATGAATGGAAATCCAAAATTGGCATTCTATTGTGCAGTAAGGGACTATACAAAGTTTCTTTGGATTTAGAGAATGAGCTTAATGTTGTTGTTGAGAAAGCTAAGTGGAATTATAGGCTGGATGAATCTTATGGATTGATTTACCTCTATGTTTCTCCTGATATTCATTTTCATATAGATGGTTTGACCAATCCAAACCAATTATGGACCAAACTTGAGTCTCTCTTTGGAGTACAAGATGAGATAAGAGCACATCAGTTGGAGAATGAGTTATTCTCATTGAGTCTAAGTAGTTTCGATTATATTGAGGGTTTCTTCACCAAATTCAAGTCACTTGTTATATTTTTCAATCAATTTGGGGTTGTTAAGAAGGAATATCAATTGATTCTTTCCATCCTATCAAAATTGGGTCCTAAATACTCAGTTTTTATGTCTACTTTTCATGCTACTAGGATTTATATTTCAAATTGGAAAATGACTTCTTTGAGTACATTATTTGATTCACTGATAAAGGAGAAAGATAAATTGATATAGATGGGTTCTCTTAGAATATACAAGGGAAATGATCACGCTCTCATAGTTCAAGGAAGTAAGAATGCAAAGTCAAAAGATAAGAAAATAGTGAAAGAGAAGAAGCGAAAGTCAGATAATGAAGATGAAAGTTCGAAGCCTAGTAATGAAGGCTCAATGAAGAAAGTCAAGAAGAAAGGGAGAACATACAAGTGTTCTTATTGCAGAAAGGTATTTCATTATGAGAATAAATGTTTCAAGAAGGGGTCAGACATCATGTCTCAATTTCTTGTGAAGCATACCATCGAAGTTCCATATGAGCTAGAGAAGATTGTTGAATCCTCATAACACTGTCATAGTGCATGGTCCTAAAGTAATATGAACTATGGGTTGAGTTCCAGAGTTAAATAATTTAATCGCATATCTAATATATATCCTTATTCTGATATATCAGAATAAAAAATATTAATTTATTTCTTTAATAATCCACCTATCAGTATACTAGAATCATCTCCAAATGATTGTGATTTTTCACTAGATCCTGACTTATCTTTAAGCAACTCTTCCTCAATCCATTCAAATTATTATAATTCTTATTTAGAAGAAATTTTTCAAACTGATATGCATGTTATTACATAATCCATACGATCCACCATACCTCTGAATACTCCTAAGTCTATACAAATCCCAAGTTCACTAGTTGATTCCTTATTGGTCTCCTATGTAGTGTTACTTATATCAAATAGTTTCAAGTCTTGTCTATTTTTCACCAGTTAGTTATCCATGAAAATAGTCATATTTGGACTTAAGTTTCCCATGTTTGGATATGTTATAATCATCTATGGTTCATATATCAATTCCATCCATCATTCATATTTTTACACCCATCCATTTTTCCAAGTTGCTCAACCTTTTCCTACTCCAACCCTATATCCTCATGGAGACACTAAAATTTTTGTCTTTACTGCTCCATATGATAATATTTATGATTTTATATAGTCATTTCACACTCATATCATAATTTTGAAGGTTCTACAACATATTTAAAATAATATACATGGGCCTTCTCACCATTTTGCAGCTATACAAGGAATTGATTGTGTTGATTTTGCTACTCTTTGGGAGGGAGTATGCACAAATATATTTTACTTTTCAGATTGTTTTTGAAAATCATAGTATGATAGTAGAAATAAATCATTCATATAATTCTCCTACTGCATTATATGATGATAAACAAGCAGTCTCTCCTCTTCTTCCTTCCAGATACTACACTCTACAGCATGATCATGGAGTTCACAACTTCTTGATCAAGTTCCTCTATCAGAAGCAATTCAACCAGCTTCTTCAAGTGAAGAAAAATATATGTTGTAGACATTTTTTCAGAATTTGTTCCTTTTCCTTTCTTAAGGGAGGATTTTCCCCATGTGTTTTTCCTCTTTTCTCACTTCTCTAGACATGAATAACTTTGAAGGGCAATTATATCCTTTTTGATGGGACCTATATTCACCTATATGCATATATATTTTGGATTATTCTAGATAAATCCATCATAAATTCATAATTAAAGGGGGAGTATTGGAATATTATAAACCCACTTCATACTTAGGATAACAATATTTGATCATTTATGATTAATTTACTATCCACTAGCCTGGATAGTTGGAATCCACTTGGACCACTTGGTCAACACTTGACATATATACCCCAGGATCAAATTTATCCTGATTATGGATAGATCCTGCCTATTTTATCGACTGGAAAATTTAGTAACTCCACCTTCCTACAGATTCTGTATTTATCATACTTTATTCCATCTTTTCAGTGGATAAGGTAAAGCTAGTTAACTAGGAAACTGCTATATTTTGTTTCCAACCCATCCTCCATGATTTTCACTCCAAATCCATGATGAGCAAGTTTTTCCATCACTCATGATTCAACCAATTCGTGAGGTCCTTGAAATATTTGGAAAGTGCTTTAGTCACCTATGGGGGTTTATCATATTTAGTAAGCCTGTTTTTATGAGCTAGCATGATTTGTATCCTAAGCAACTCTATTTTACCTATTAGGTATGTATGATTTATGTACACTATGTTGATAAATAATACATGGAAATATTTATGGATGATTCTCCATTTCTCTTGTGATTCAGTCTCATTATTATTCTCTCTATTTTCTTCCTTGTGCATGCTTGTGAAAAATATCTTGTATCTAGATATTTATCCTGTGTTTTCAAAAGGTATTAGAAGCCTCAATTTATACATAAAATTATGAAGGGGTCATCTTAGTGGATGTTTGTTACCCATTATTATAGAAAAATTCCACTAGATGTAGGTAGTCTTCCCATTTGTTTGGTTTGTCCATCATATATATTCTAAGCATGTCTTCTAACATTTGGTTTTTTATTTCAATTTTCATGTTAGTTTGCGCCTGATATGTTGTAATAAAACCCAACTGTGTATTTAATCCTTTGAATAGACCCCTCCAAAACATGGAGGTAAATTTTTCATATGGAGCTGAGATGATGGTTTTAGGGATTCCATGTAGTCTAAAAACCTATTTCATAAAAATGTCAACTATGTTAATGGCTTTGAAGGTGGATTTTATGGGAATGAACTGAGAATCCTTTCTCAAATTTTCAACCACCACCATGATGTTATCATGCTTCCTTCCTTCTAGGTACATGAATGAGAATCCAAGCTAGGTAATCTGATGATAAGTGTAATATAAAAAAGATCACAAGTCACACTCTTATATAGTGCATTGAATGTTATAATATCTTGTCTTTTTCAAGAATCTAGATCAAATGGTTCTACAATGTCTAGTAAGATGTGACCATTTCCTGTCGATGGATGAGTTATAAGTGGAATCCACATGTAGACTCCTCTCTGGATAGTACCATGCACATTTCATTAAACCATTTGCACATTCTTTGGTAGATCAAATTAAGAAGTGTCATTATGGGAATATAGTTATTGGATAGAGATTATATGTCCCATGGGAAATATTGTGCTAGGTCTAAGTGGTAAGTAGCAAATTACATGGTGTTAATAATACTAGCATACCATGTTCCCTTCTTCAGATATTTTTAATAAATTCTTTTCAATATAACTATTGTGAACATAAATATAATTCAAAAGTGGGTGCGGGATATAAAAATATAATGATTGTGATCTTAAATATAATTTTGAAAAAATATTGGCAATATAAATATAGGTAAACCTTCTTTTTTGTTATAGATATTATCTAGATTCAATACACAAATTATGGATGAAAATTAAGGCACTAAATGAATTTATGGATGTGAGAAGGCTACTAAAATTATTTGTAGAGTCATAGTTCAGCTAGCACTATAAAGTTTGTAATACTAGTGCTTCAGTGTGTGTGTTCATCATGAGAGTAGGAAATATAACTTTATACAAAGTAGGAAATATGACCATCTCCACCCTACCATTTAAACAAAGTGTGTATATATATATATATATACACACACTTTGTTTAAATGGTAGGGTGGAGATGGTCATGTGTCGAATGGTTACGTTACATAGAGACTCTTCTTTTGCTTAAAAGGGTCATTCTTGTTTTCATGATTGTTATGATTTTTGTTCTTATTGTGTTGATGATTTTTTATCCCTTTCTTTACATTATGTTCTTCTTATTCATCACTACTTTCATACTTTACATATGGACACTTAGCTTCCAAATTTCCTACTTTCCCATAGTAAAAGTATTTAAAGGGAAAGTCACCTTTGTATTTTCCAAATCCGTTTTTGAGTTTTCTCACAAAATGCGCATACTCTCCGTCTGACTCAAAGTTGGAGCAATCACATGATTTGTGTTCTTTGTATTCATATTATTTGATGCTTTGAAATTTTCTTCTTTCTTTGATGGATTTTCTTTGTTAGTCCTCATTTCATGTGTAATGATAATCTCAAGCAATTCATCCATTGTCAATTTATCAAGATCCTTCATTTCTTCAATAGTTAAAATTTTGGCGTCAAATATTAAGGGAAATGACCCTAACGCATTTTGTACAATCATTGAATCTTCAACCTTTTCACCAATTCATATGATAGTGTTGACAATTTCATCCATAGGGAAGAATTAGGATGCAATATTTTATTTGTTTTTTTAATTTTCAAACTCTCAAACTTTCCTCTATGAGTTTGGAGTTTTCCTTCTTAACCTTTGGCATCACCTTTATAGATGTTTTGAATCTTGTCCCGAAATACTTTTACCGATTCACAATGCATCACATTGACAAAGTCAAATTATGATATATCACACAAGATAAAATTCATGGCTTTTTCATTATTATCACTAAGCTTCCTTCCATCTGTATTTGTTGGTGGAGTCATTAGGGTTGTATAATCAATCATGTTTGATTCTCAAATATCAAACCCCAAGAGAAATTAGATATGTTTTCATACTTATGCTATGGAATGCATATTTTGTTTATCTAATGGTGGAGATCTATTTGTGGATAAACCTTCCTAGTTGACCATATGTGCTACTCAATTCTACCTTCCAGTAGGTAGATTATTTCTGAACAAACATGCTATGATACCAATTGTTGAGCACACAATTATATTGAGAGAGGGGGGATTAGTATAAGACAATATTTTACTTATTAAAATTCAATTACCACAATATATCAATCCCACATCAGACCTATCAATTACATAACACAGAACATAATATTTACATGGAAACCCTTTCTGAATAAAACCACACAAACCTATCTTTATAACTCTTCGTCAGCATCAACATATGGTTACAAATATTCACAGGAACCAACCTACTTTAGACACCAATCGCCACTGATACAAATTCATGTAGGCATCAATCAACTCTTACATATATTCGCAAGAACCAATTACTAGAGACACTAATCCCCTATTAAAATTATTGTGCCATTGATCTATAGGAAATGAGTGCAATTGAATTGTATAATTAAGCAGTTGTATGGAATGAAAATTTTACACTGAACAAGAAAAATTTCACAGGAAACACATGAGTATTTCCCAGTAAATTACAATAATAATATTCATTAATTCCAGCAATATGCAATAATGTTACTTAATGGAGAATTCTAATCATGTGGATAATATTCGAATCTACCAACTCAATGTTAACTGACTAGCTAACTAGAAGTTTCTACATCATGACAGTGCCACTCGTAGTGGCTCCTAAAGTGTAGGGATTGGCACTGGTGGCACCTAGATGGAACACTGATGGAACCAATGGTGCACACTGGTGGCACCAATGGAATTAGTGGTACTAGTGGCACCAAAATCATGGTGGCACCAAGCTCTATAAAATTACTCCTAATTTATGAAAATGATCTAATAGACTATATCTAGACACAGGAGGATTATAAATCCTAACACCGCTTGCCCCCCCGCCCCCCCCTCCCCTCCCCTTAATCCTAACTTGGACAACTATGGGCCCTGGAAACAAGGCCAAAAGTCACCCATTACAATATCAAAGAAGAAAAAATGCTTAATAAACCGAGGAAATAGGGGAAAATATCATTGGAAAAAAATCCCTCAAGATAAGTAGTAAAACAGGAAAATAAGTTTTGAATAAAACTTTGTAAAAAATTTGTTGCAATCTGCAACACTTTACAACAGCAATGCAGTATTTTGGTTCTTCTATGCAACAACATCCTAGGACCATGAATGTGAACCTATCCAAACTAAATTATTGTGTCTAGAGGAATTTTCCTCTTTGGAAGAATAAAAATATGCTCAACTGAATTAGAAACATAGACAACTGCAAGATGAAAACTAGACCCATGTAGAGCGACTGAGTTCAAATGATGAGAGAGAAAACGTGCTTGATAATTCGAACCATGTGAGGAAAACCCAAGAAACTGATATATTACAGCCTTTAACATCAAACCATGTGAGGTAAAATCAGCTCCAAGTGTCAAGGAAAATGCAGAATGTCTCCATCTTTACTAGTTTTGTGAGGAGATGAGCATGTGGTCAAATATAAAGGTAGAGAAGCCCAAAGACTGTGAAGAGTGAATAATTGAGCTCCATAATATGATATATATTCAAAAATAACTAATTATTCACAAAATATAATATCAGCAAACGCATGAGAGAAAAATGACATCAAATCCCCAGCAGCAATTTTGAAAGAGACCTGCGGTACTTCATTTTTCACACCAAAATTGATGAGAAAAGATACAAGAATGAATGGAGGCTCTTTAAATTTAAAAATTGAACAAAATAATTTCATATCATATCCAATAGTATGGAACAAAGGATCCAAGTTCCCCACCAAAATGGTAGATGCACAGTTTTCTCCTTCTTCAACCAAATTCTGAGTATTGGTGCATGCAATCATGTTGGAATTTGTTGGAAGCTCTAGATAAAAGAGAGTAAATGGATCACTCCTAAAATATGATATTTATTCTAAAAAATAAAAATTATTACTTTTATGCACACCAACAACAACATTAGCAAGAGAGAAATCGAATTCCTGTTTATTTTTTGAAGCAATCACTAGCAAAATTTGAAGAGAATTTAAAATAGAAGAATCACTGGAGAATGCTTGCATAGAATGGAAGGAGATTTTTTATTCAATAAAAAATATTTGAATGTATTCTTCTAGATCAGCTATATGAGAATATGATATATCATATATCTCATAAACTTCTGGAGCAGCAGGAGAAGGAGTCACTCCAAGGATACTTTCTTCAATTCAAATTGATTATGTGGAAGATTATGCTTCTTATTCATATTGAAAAAATTCATTAGAGAGAATAGAGGCCAATAATTTTGAATAAATAACTCTTGTGGTGTTGGGTGTGCTCTCCAAATCTCTATAATGATCCTCATTTTTATTTCCAAAGGTTCTATCCAATGACGTCCATAGATCCTTTGGGTATTCAACAAAATCAATAAGGTAGCACAAGCTTAGAGAAAAGGACATACATATTGTTCCAAAATACCTATCACCATCATTTAGCTAGTCATTTTCATATTCATAAGAATATTTACCAAGTCTAATAGATACCTCATAGAGACCTTGTCTCTTTAGCGATGAAATCATCTTCAATTTCCATTCTGAATATCTTGTGAATGGAGTAAGAAGAGGAACTGATAATCTCGAATCTATACTGAAGTTGTACCTACAAAATATCACTACAAAAACACAACCAATTTGCAATCATGTCAGAATCAAACCTTCCATCTCGACATGTACACTTTCTCAGGGTCTATCACACCTGCAGAGACTTCTCTAGATGAATCCAAAGTTAGCAATGCACACTTTACATGACTTATGTGGAATCCCAGTTGTTTCAGGTGTACAATGGAGATTGGTTAGAATTGATGCTTGCATGACTAGGATCTAATACAATGTTATAATTATTGAACCATTGATCTACAGGAAATGAGAGAAATTGAAAGTGTGATTTGTGCAGTTGAATGGACTGAAAATTATACACTGAACAAGACAAATTTCACATGAAACTGATAAGAAATGCTAAGTAAATTACAACAATAATATTCATTAATTCTAGTAGTATACAGTAATGTTACATAATGGGGAATTTGAATCATGTGGATAAGATTCAAATCTGCCAACTCAATGTTGACTGACTAGCTAACTAGAAGTGTCTAAATCACTATTGGAGACAACTAGTCTAACTCAACATGTCTAATTCAGTATGAAAGTTAGTTAAACTAGTTAAACCAGTTAAACTAACATGGTAGGTGAAAAAAGGCACCACTTTCCCATGCATCCATGCATAATTGGCCCTAGACTGACTGGATTTGATATAATTGAAGATAAACTTAGCATAACTACCTAACAACTACAACCAACTAATGGAGGCTAACAGTGGCACTTGAAGTGGATCCTAAAGTGTAGGGATTGGCACTGGTGACACCCAGATGACACATTGATGGCACAAATGGGGCACACTAGTGGCACCAATGGCACCAGTGGCACCAAAATCATGGTGGCTCCAAACTCTAGAAAATGACTCATAAGTTAGGAAAGTGATCTAATAGACTATATCTAAACAAGGGTGGATTATGAATCCTAACATCCCCGATGCTAAAAACCAACTTAACAAGAGACATTGATCTCTTTGTTTTAGCAACGCCAATCCATAGTTACAATTCTCTCTTTCTTGAATATGACTTCTTCAAATATTTATTCATATTTCCTTCACCATTCTACTCACAACGTTTTCACTTCATATTTCTTCTTTGGAGGTTCATCTTAATAAAGGATAATATTTCTTCCCACTCACTCTCTTTTCCTTTAATTATTGTTGAATTTAGATCTATTGGAGACCCTTCGTGAAGAGTTGTGTCCATTTGAAAATAGATGTGAACCATTATTTCAATAATTAATTTCTTTCTTATTCCCCCAAAGTCGTCTTATTTCCTATAAAATAGGAATTTACCAATAATCTTATGATATTGGGAACCCATGGTATTACATATAAGAAAAATAATTATGCATACAGCCAACATAATAAATATCATCATGCCAAGTCATGAATATGTGGATTAACCCTCTCTACATATGTTTATTAAAATAATAAACATATGTTGATCCAATCCCACACTTGATTTCCTTTGACATCAATGACAAATTTTCTAACATCAACCTCATGAAAAGGATAAGGTGGAAGAAACCAATTATTAATATATATTTTATTAATTAATATTTAAGTTGTAGTCGGGTTTTCACCCTGGCTACATGGAAAAACACCTCCCTTTAATCAAAGGGACAAAAGGTTAGAGTTCAAATGGAAACAAGAGATACAATAAACAAAGAACATTAGTAACAATAAACAAATAATGACGGCTATGCTAAAACTTAAAATAAAAACAAGAAAATTATACCCTTTGTTTGAAAATGGGCCACCATGCCCTAAGCTTTGGATATGGGCCGCCTCTCCACAGGCTAGATGGTACGGAAGATACCTAAACATACGGGATGGGGAATGGTGTGGCTATCAAATGATGGTTGGATGTTGTGAGTATTTTGAGAAGAGTGGGTTCTCAATGTACTCACTGATTTGAATACTGAAAAAAGGGCATAAGAATCTTCTTGATGGGGATCTCCACCCTATTTTTATAATTATTTTTTGGCCTTATCTCTCTTTTAGGGTTTTGGAACCCTATTTAGGGTTTTTATCCCCCTTTTCTATGTTTTAGCTATTTTTTGTGTCTTTAACCCCTTTTATGGGTTTTTAAGCCCTTTTAAATGTTTTTTGAGAGAGAATAAGGTTAAACCATAGGTGTGGAGGTCAAAATGAGGAGAAATGATAAGGAAATGATGTATGTATATAGTTTAGGCTATGTAGAGATTAGTTGAACATTTTTTTGTGTTAACATATTACCCCCTGATGTGTGAGGGAAGGATTTCATCGTATGGCCGACGAACATCATAGGATTATGGGTAGAGTGGAGATACTTGCGAAGAAGTGGCGCTTCCTCGATCGAGACATGGTGGCTTTTGGTTTTTGTATTTATATTGGTTCCCAACACTAGGTGAGATACAAAGAATACGTGACATGTATATGGATGAGGCGGGCATACCCATGCTCATAACAATGTCAAAATAATAAATAATGGGTCAAGGCTCCAAAATACAGGAGTCGATCATATACAAATGTTGTTACATACTTGTGACCTCAATGAGAGGTTGAATATCATATTGATCTCAAGAACTGATACATAGGAACAATGGCATTCTAGAAACTAAAGTATGATACATAGAGATATCAGGAAAATACTTCATTTTAGAAACCAAAGTATGACACTCATTACCTTTGAATTGCATAGCGAGACAGTTTCCATGGGAATCAACATAATTTTCCCTTCCTTCTTTTCTTGCAAAATCTGGAACATCAATGTTGTTTCTTTCTAGAAAATGAGTCATGATGCCCATATTCTTTTTCAAAAAAAAATTTCATTGTGAGAAGGTTTTCTTCAATATGTACACTTTGATATTCCTTTCTTGTTTCCCTTCTTCTTGGAATTCGAGCTTTCATTAATAGAGTAAGAGCCCTCATATTTGGAGTCTGGATTTGGCTTCTTTTCCTTCATTTTTAGCTTTCCTTTGGACTTGAAATTATTGATTTCAAGAGATGCAATCCCATGATCCTTTGAAGTTTTGAGAGTCCCCATTTGAATCATCTTAACCTTCTCTTAAGTGAGAGAATGTATAAATTCATCCAACGATGGCATCCTCCAATTTTGAACTACAAGCTTAGTAGCATGGAATGTTGACACAAAAAATGAGTATTCCAGATCCAGCTTCGATAGGATGGAGAGGATTAATTGATATTATTTCTTCTCAATCCCACACTGCTTGAGAAAAATCACTAGTGACTTAAACTTGGTGATGAATTCCTCAATGGTTTCAAATTCACTTGGTATCACTGAGATTAACTCATTCTCCAAATTATGTCCTCTAAGTTCATCTTGATTTTCGAAGAGGGATTCAAGTTTGATCAACACTTCATTAGGGCCTATTAAGCCATCAATATGGAAAAGAATTTCCAAAGAGAGAGAGAGAGAGAGACAAACAAATCCATAAGTTGCATCCTTCATGTTATTCCACTTTGCTTTCTCAATAACTACATTGTGCTCAATTTCTAAGGCCATAGTAAATATGTAGAGACCTCTATTACGCAACAATATCTCAATATTGGCTTTCCATTCATGGTAATTAAAGGAATTCAAGGTTACTATATTGGATAGATCCATTATTTGTTGTTGCACTATTGGTGAGAGAACTGAATACCTACACAAAACTAGAAATAATTTTTTTTTTAGACAATCAACCTCTACTTCAACAAAGAACACATTCTTTGGGTGTAGCACACATGGATAGACTTCTCTGGATAGAATTCAGAGGGAGCAATGAAAATATTCCAAGAATTATGTGGAACCCAGCTGCTTCTGGTGCATCAATGGAAGCATTACAGGGATATTCAAATAACCTGACCAGGCTATGATACCATATTAGATTCTAACATGCAGATCTTGCGACAAAAATAGTCTTCACATGGATTGAACAAGAAAAATACAGAGAAGAATAATTGCTATTACATAATTAGTTCAAGAACAATATGACAAATCTTCCATTACAATAATATTCACATTATGGGTGAATATATAATACAACATCAAGGATTAATTTGAATACCTAAAGAGGAAGTTGAATCTACCAACCTAGACTGACTTAGGAGCTAACTCAGTGTGGGAAAATCACCACTAGAGCTAACTAGTGCAACTCCAGATCACTAAAATATTTAATAACCAGATAACAAATGATGTTAGATGAACAAAGGCTCACAACCAGTTAATTGAAGAGGATAGGTGAACAAAGATACCTATATTCCTTTAAATAATGCAAACCGGGGCTAGAGACACTGGAAGTGATATAACCAATGAGTATCGGAGCACAATTGGACATGACTGAACATCTACTGGAATAAATTGTTGGACATTGTTGGTGACACTTCTAGTGGGTTCCTAAATTATAGGGATTGAGCCCTGGATCACCAAAATGCATGCAAACATGCTCAATAAGTGGTAGATGTCTAGTAGATGTGTCCCCCATGCGCCGGAAAAGTGATGAAGGCCTCTTAAGCTAGGGAAATAAAAAAATAGAATAATGTGGTCAAAGAGAGGATTAATAATAACACTAACATATGTTACATATCTTTATGGATTCGTCTATTGAATATTAATTATATTATTAGTGCACTTAATATCTATATTAATCCTAGATAGAACTATATATTAATATAGGTACATTACAAGTTATCTCCTCTTGAAATTTTTCGTCCTCAAAGCAATGATGATTTGAACATCGTGAATTTAGTACAACATTTTTCATAAAATCAACAAGTAAATTATGCTTAAAAGAACCAAAACAATGTCTCATTTTAATCATTTCACCCTACTATCTTGATGTTGAAAATCTCTTGGTCTTAGTTGTGTATATGTTATTATCATCACCATCAACTAAATTATATTATTAATGGAACTTGGGAGGTCCCTAAAACAATAATTATGTGGGAGCCTATACTTTCCATCTCTATCTTCAATTCTCCACTTTTTGGTCATAAATACATCATCTCCTTCATCATCATTCATGGATCTTAATTTATCATAATTGGGAGATAGAATACATGTATATTTATTATTAAGTGATGGTCTAGTTTGGAACATTATTTTACTTGTTTTGAATCTCCATTTGTACATTTTTGAAAGAATTCCTTGTTTGTATCATCTGCATTGGCATATTCATTCTCACTTATTTCATTGTCTTCAGGATCTTGTTTTTGCTCAGCACATACAATGCCCGTATTTTTATTCCCTTCCACTCCTTTTTAAGAAACGTATCCAGGGAGTTGTAGGAGAGATAAAGAGGAAGATAATTATTATATTGGTAATTTTGATACATCAAATATTTCTTTATCCATGAATAAATGTATTAACCTAAAATATGTTACAAACAGTCATTGTGCCATATATTTCAGATCCAAATATTTTGACAGAAGTGTTGCTAATGGAGCTGAGACAAGTTGTAGCTTGATTGCATTTTCCTTAATCCCTTTAACTGGAATCTTGGCCTCTTGCAATTGCATCATCATTTTCATTTCAAAAGTTATAAAAAAAATGAAATATAACTCCTCAAGTGTTAAAACGAGTTGTGAAAACAACACAATAAATGAAACATGGTCCATACTCAGGGAAATCCACCTAAGCCACCCAATCAATAGTTGGACAATACAAGCCCCTTGAAGCTAAATAAGTTGAAAAGAGAGGGGAATGTTTTTCTTCTATATAATTGAAAAGTACTAACCTCCTTTGAGTTTGTTTCATGTGGCTATGAAAACATCTTACAGGTATACCACTGTTGTCCGCCGATTGCACACCAGCAGCAGAAATCTTCCGAAAGCTGTCTCCTCACTTGAGAAAGTGGGAGAGGTGTGACCTTGGGGGCAAGCACAGANACCACAACATAGCCTTTTAATTTATTCATAAACAAACTTGACTTGCTTACAACTTGAAAGAAATACAAGTATATTTGCACTGAGATGATTTTTATTAAACTCCATACCATATCAAGTTTTTGTTCAAGAGGGACAATAATTATAGTTTGTTGAAAGTGTACTAGAGTAGCTACAACAATATTTCCATGCAAAACCAAATACTCAAGACATCTTAAAACAAAAATTTCTAGATCCTACACTGGTAGTATTTGACTTGTGGAGAAAAACAATGTATGAAGTTCACGGGGAAGTTGTGATACAATTACATTTAATGATTTTGAGAATCCATATCCAATATGCGATATGCATCACCAATTACCAAAACCTAAATTTGTGAGCACTCAATGTCTTCTGGAAATGTGGCATGTGCTGAGACGCCAAGACCAAAATCAGATACAAACTCACAGTCTCAACACATACAAACTCTAAATTTAACAAACAAACATAACCTTAATAATAGCACGTTTCGAAGTGTGTCACACCTTGGAGAAATATTGGTCCAAACCTAGGAATTATGTGGAAACTTCTTAGATTCTAATGCTTATTGGATGGCTCTTATACTCAATAGTGTGATCATCTTCAAGCTATGAAGATCATCACAGAAAACACTCCATAGGATAATAACAACAAGATTTTGATCCCTCTAGCTCACACTAGGTGCAAAGGGAGAGCATACATTGTTGCCTTCTTACATACATTAAACTTGACATTTTTTTTCTTAAGACAAATTCCAAAAAGCACGGTCTCAAAGGATATACAGCGCTCAACTCAAACCAAAATAATTTTAGAGATATCAAATCCTGATGCTCAAATGAGAAGAGGAGCGATTTATTTATACAAATTTACCTAGTAAACCGGTGACACTAAACTGACAAATGATATTAAAAGTAAAGATTTGTTCCTATGGAGGTAGATCGAATTATACCCTTGTCGGATAAGTCATCTGATCCATGTGAAGGAATCAAAGTACTGGACAAATAAAATTTACAAAGTGGAGCTATTGTTAGCATCCCACGATGCTTTCCATTCAATGATGGGGGTCCTAGTCGGCCTGACAAATACATCATTCCATTCCATCACCCAAGTATACACCTCCACAAGGAAAATTAAAATATTGTTACGATCTGTTAGCACCTAGTTAGCACTAGTGCTAAATTTTGAAGATCTTTTGCTAAGGTGTTAGTGTTGTTTTGGGCTAAATAGATGGCAAGTGAGTGGGCCAAATGAAAGGAAGAACAAGGTATGAAAATTCCCCATCATAGATACTTAAGAGACATGAATAAGGTTTTGCAGATTATCCATTGGTGAAAATGGATAGCATAGATATATCAACGAGAGAATCAATGGCTTCCAAAGAGTTTGCAGAGCAAATAGAGGCGGATAAATAAATTGTGGAAGATTTATGAAATTTGATATACCCTCAATATTTCAATGGCCACGATCTAAAGGTGTTGAATATCTATAGTTTTGGTTGATTTTGCAAGCCAAACATGCATGGAGGTTAAAACATGTCGAGGCCATGAAATCTCTTAGGACCCGCACGGTTGAATGGTCAGGATTGTAGATGCGGAAGATATACGGTTGTGGTTGATTTTGCAAGCCAAACATGTGCAGAGAATAAGACAAGTTAGGCTTGAGAAATGTTGATAGGCCCCACACCTTTGGATGGAGGGGATATGGTGGAGAGTGGATCAACAGTCCTGGTTTATTTCACGATAAGAAGGTGCACAAATTTTAGCTGGATAGGGCACCACAAAATCATGTAGGCCCTCAACCTTTGGACGGTGGATATATTGGCGTAGATTGGATCTATGAATCATGTTAATGTCGTGACAAAAATGTGCATGAAGTTTAACACAGTGAAGGATCATGAAATTGCATAAGGGCCGCGTCATGGAATGGTCCAATATTCCCCGTAGAAAATATCTACGGCTGCGGTTATTTTGCACAGCCAAAGGTGCAAAGGGGAAAAATATCAGTACAGGTGCGAAATGGAGACGGAGCATGAGAAAATTTGATGTTACATATTTCTCCTAGCAGAGTGAAACCGTTAAGAGGTGCTCTGAAACATCATTATCAATAAAGCGATCCTGCATCTCAAACACCACATTGCCATTTTTGATCCAGCATGTCTGCTACCCCACATTTCCTTATTTGTACCTGAATCATGGTGAATCTGCCACCTTAGGAGTTTGTTCGGATTTGAAATAATGATTTGGGATTGATTCCCAATTTTGTAATTGAATTCGGCTATGTTTCGAGCTTGGTCTCAGGAGCCCATGAAACTATAAATGTAATCTCGATAGAGGAAGAAAGGGTTGATAACTTTCATTCAGAAGCCTTAGCACTAAAGTTTTGTAGATCTGTCATTTTCTTGGAAGATTTAATGAAGAGTATGCTCTGAATTTTCTGAGATTCATCCATTTGTTTCCTGATTAGTCTGTGTTTCTTGTATTTCAATTTAATGTATGTTTTTGTTTCCAACACATTTCTAGGTTGCATGCAAGGAATTAATTTTTGATAACACCCCTTCCATCAAAAATCGTATTTGTTATGTGTTGGTAATAACTGTGATAGAATTCATCCATGGATAAGTGCTTTGTTTCATTTATTTTCCTCTGTTTTATTTATGCTAAAGGTGTGCCCAGAGATTCATCTATTGATAGGTGCCTATGGTTTTCACTGGGCTTTCTCCTCATTTCTGTATTTCACCACTCTAAGATAATTTAACTGAACATAGTAGCCACATTGCCTCAGATTTCATAAGAGAAATCCACCTTCATTATTGTTGTAAGCCCCTTTAATATTTACTAGTTGTGACTCCATTTCCCAATGCTTTTTCTTATCTGTCTGTTTCACCATCTTTAAATCTGAAAATATCTTATTCCCCTCAGAATTCTAGCCTTCTGAATGCTTGCTTAAATCCATATGTATATGTGAATGTTTATGTGACAAGAGAGAGCCCTCTCTAACTGTATTGGCTATAATACAGTCTAAATATTGGTTTGAAATGGTTACCCCTGTGACTTCCTACCACAACCATAGGAAAATTACAGGGTGATAACATCTTGGCACTGTTGTTGGGGAAGGTAATCACTATTATGACCTTGGCAAATGACATTTTTTAGCTCTGTGACCTGGTTGAGCAGCTGGCCATATACACAAATTGGTTGTACATGCTCTAGTGAGTCCACACAAATTTTAAAGGTGACTCTACTGGGAAATACTAGCAGCCAAAAGAACCAACACGAGGAGAAATCATGATTCTGAATCTTTCAAATAAATCTTTAATCCAAAAAGTCTAATTCGAAGGGCCAATAGGTTGCAAATTTTAGTTAGAACCCTTTCCTTCCCTCCTGAAGGTGTTGTCTATGTTAATGATATATACAAACATTGCAATGAGGAGTTTGGATTAGTTTTACCTAGAAATAAATCAGAGTCCAGCCTCTCTAACATGGTTTCTAATACTTCTGCATTTTATTTAACTCACATTTCTTGGTCACCTCAAACCTCAGAGCCTCTAGGAAGGGATTTCCAGCATTTTCCTGACCCAAAGTGTCCTACGCTTATTGCTAAATCCACCCTGCTGAATTCCACTATCATAAGGAAATATGTTGCCACTTATTTGCCTCCCACTACATCCAAGCCTAATCAACATTCATCTTCTAGTTTCACAACTTCCCACATTTCTGCAGTTCCTCACAGCTTACCAATTTCTATCACACCAGTCTTAGTCCCCCTGGTAAACCTGGTTGTACCTCCAAGGATGGAAAATAGGTTTTCTCCTCTTCGTCTTCCTATTGCTCTTCATGACCTCCCTCTGGGATACTCCCAAAGTATCAAACAATTCAATGGGGAGAGGGGGTATTCAGTTGAAGAACGCTTGGGATGGTTTTTAGATTGGATAGACCTAGAGGAAGTAGACGATGATGATGTCAAGGTCAGATTTTTTTCCCAAAGTCTGGAAGGAGAAGTGAGAAAATGGTACAAAAACCTCCCAGATGACTTTGTCCTGATCTATCAAGATTTTGAAGACTCTTTCAAGGATAAGTAGGCAGACAAGAAGAAGCCTAAGCAATATCTCTCTCAATATTGTTCCATGAGGAGGAGAGAGAGTGAATATGTCCAAGAGTTTTCTGACAGGTTTATGAAGGTATACAATGCCATTCCTTCCCAATTCAAACCTCCCATTAGTTCTTCCCAACTCCAATATGCTGAAGCTTTCGATAGTGAGTTTACCTTGTGGCTAAGTGAAAGAAGATCAGCCTCCTTGGAAGCTATGATGAAATATGCCATAGAGGTTGAGGTAAACCTGACTGCTACAAGAAAGAAGAAAAAGGATGAGGGAGAAGGGAATATGGACATCGGAGAAGAGAGGAGGGAGAATGGATAAGATATGGGGGAGAATGGAGAAGAGAGGAAGGAGAAAGAGGAGAGAGGAAAGATAAAGAACCCGAACAACCTACTACCTCTAGCTCACAAGAGGCCAGAATAGACACGATGATGAGAACTATGGAAAGGATGATGGGGAGACTCTCTGTGGATGGTAGACCTCCTCCTAGGGAAAATCAAGAGAAGCTATTTGACATAACTCATAAATTTTAGGAGAAAATGAAAGAAATATTTAACAGAAGGACAAAGCCTGATGATTTCCAGTTGGGAGATGTAGTTTTTTTGTGGGACACACCACATCAAAGGTAATCATGGTAAGTTCAAACACCTATGGAAGGGCCCTTATAATATTTCAACTTTTAGAGGGAAAAATTCCAACCTATTGGATGAGATGGATGGAGGTCTAGTATCTGGAGCTCCTGTAAATAGGAGGATCCTCAAACATTATTTCTTGTGAAGTAATTTTAGTCCCATCGTCATTGTATATATATCATTTCCTTTTAACATTGCTTGTGTGGAAAATTCTCTGATGGAATTAAAGCCCAAGGCGAAGGATGTAAGGTCCCCAAGAGAAGTTGTCATTTGGTTCTTTCTTTTTATACAGATTCAGAGTTACAGGAACCAAAAAAACTTTGAAGGGTTGAGGATATCTTGGGACCAATCCAATGGATAAATCATTTGGTCTATGGAGTCCTTTGCTACCTCATAGGGAGGATAACATCCTCGAGTTGGAGTCATTGTTAGCACCTGGTTAGAACCAGTGCTAAATTTTGAAGATCATTTGCAGAGGTGTTCACGTTGTTTTGGGCTAAATAGATAGTGTTTGTGCTATAAATTGTTCCTAGACTACCACAGGAACAAGCTAGATCAATCTCAAAAATAAAAGTAAAATGGAATTGGGTTTTATTGATTTTGGTTTGAAAATTCATCAACAAGAAGGTAAATACTCAACAGGCTAAAACTAGTACTAAATCATGAAAAATAAAAGACTGAGATGCTTACACATGAAATATAAACCATGAATAGTATAAACATAGCACTGATTTCATCCACAACATACACACATTTCATGAATAAAAACATTAAATAGGAAATGAATTTATACATTGAGTGATCAAACAAACCAAAAATAAAACCAGCATAAAAGATAATAATGGCTTATAAGTATGTATATATCATAATCAATCATCAAGGTTACATGAGAGTTTGGATTCTTAGCTCGACATACAACAGCTCTAAAGCCTCCTCTTGCACAAAATTCGAACCCTAATTCTATTTCATTTATTACTTTTATCCTTTTCCATAAAAAATGGTTACATAATTGTCAAAACTAATTTTTAGGTCTGAGTTCGAAACAGTTACAAAAGTAGTTGTATCTTCAAACATAATAAACTATTAACTATCACAAACTAAACTACTTGACACTTGGTCACTAGAAGTATTCATATATTCTTGGTTTCCTCTACCAACAAAGCAATTCCTTCTAAAGCATGTGACCATTTTTCGCTTCATTTCTACTCTGTCTCTAAACTTTTAATCCTCTTTAATAACACCTCATTCTGCTGGGTCAGACTTTGAACTTTTTGGTTTAATTCTTCCGCCTGGCTCTGAAACTATCTTTTTCTCTTCAAGTCCTGTTTTGAGATAGCTATCAATTTGTGATAGTGTGTATTGATATCATCAAGGTCCTCTCTCATTCTTCTATTAGTCATTGCCAATCAATCACTAAGAAAACCAATCTAATATTTGTATTGTTTCACAGTTTTCTTAAGGTTCTCAGTTTCTTAATCTATGTACATTGCTCTCTGTAATGTAGAAGTTTTATCTAACAACCATGGGATATCAATTTTCTTAAAAATGAGGTCATCATCTTCCTTATATTTAACTATTTCTTCTACAACAGGAACTTTTGAAGACATACATCATTCAATGCTGAAAATGATTGGCTCTTCTGAAACTTTATCTCTTCTTGGAGATGACTCTAATAACATTGAATGTTCTTCCTCAATATAAACTTGTTGAGAGCTTAAGTCTTCTTCTTCTTCCATATCTTCTTTAGTTAAAGAATCTTCAATAACAATAATCTTTTCCTTCCTTAATTTAGGGTTTAAGATTATTTTCATATTAAGTCTAAGTTTGTTCTTAACTCTAATTTTCGGCCTCCAATTTACTTCTTTCACCTGTACATGAGATTTCCTTTGAAACTTTACATTTGATACTTATAAAGTATCATTCCTCATTTCAGCTACAACTGGAACCTTTGTTCTGCTTTCCTGTACAGATATGGAACTCTGTTTTTTCTTTGTTAAACCTAACTTCTCCTCATTCCTCATTTCAGCTATAACAGGAACCTTTATTCTGATTTCCTGTACATATATGGAACTCTGTTTTTGCTCTGTTAAACCTAACTTCTCCTCATGATTTGAAACAGATCTCTACTCCTTTTCATCATTCTTCAAAACCTTCTCTTAGTTACCATCAAATGTTTCTCTTACATCTTCATCCACAGGTTCTTCGAATGCCTGACTTGAACAATTTTCTTGAACATTATTCTGTACTAGCTCATTCATTAACTCTTTCTTGAACCTTTTAGCAAACCCAAACTAGGATTTTCTTCACTTGATATTCTTTTTCATTAGGGAAACCTGACCAAAACAGAAAATGGTCCCAACTTTTTATCTTCTTCTACAAGACTGTGCAAATAATTAATTTTATTAATCCATGATGAAAAACAAACTGGTGCGTATGGTCAATGTGCCCCTTAATTCTGTTCAACATCTTTTTGAGACTCTTTAGTAGAAAGAAAGGAGAATTCATTTTTTACTGTTGGTTCAGCTGTTGTAGAAATATAATATGGTATTTAAAAACTAATTCAAACCTTCCTTCGCATGTAACATAACTCTGAACAATCCCAATATCTTCCTTCCATTCAGGTTTGAATTTGTCCAAATGAACTCCTTTTCCCCATTCTAGGGCTTCAATCTCTGGTAACAAGAAATCCTTTGGGTCAAAGATGAAAGGGATATTTTTAAACCATAATTCTCCCTCTCTTGATACACTTGTAGCTTCAATAATTAATTCCTATGTTAATTCAAACTTGAGAGTATCAAATGTTACAGTATCCTTGATAAAATTCTGGGCAAAATAGTATGACACCTCCGAGTAGAAACCTATGATATTTTCAAAGAAATTGAACCAACCTGCCCTTTTTAAATAATGCTACACATTTTGGAAAATCATTTTCCCAACTCATATTAGTAGGTTCATACATGTTATTCTTTCCACTCTTCTTCATATTTTCATTGTAACCTAGCTCGTATGCTTCTTTAGGAAGTTTCAAACATTTTTAACCTCCTTCTCTGCAACAGTAAACTCATAACCAAAACAAAATCATGACAATCAAAACCACGATTTTCTCAATGATATTTACACCATGAAATCATGACAATTCACGATTTTCTCAATGATATGTACACCTATTCATACTTCTGTCATGGTTAGGAACTCGAAATATGAACAAGTGTCATGATGTATTCAGCAGGTGGCTGAAAAACTTCCATTATATTTGACTGTCTTCAGCTGCAACGACCACGATAAACCACCACTCTTTCCAATAATTCAGGATTCTTGTAGCACCTTATTGCATTAACCCTGAATTTTGCACTATATGAATGTTCTCATGAAAATTTTGACAAAGAGCTCAAAAGAAAAGGTTAGACTTAAATGTATACTTTGGAATAAATTCTAAAATAAGTTTTTTCAGACTTTAAAAGATAAATAACACCTAATAAGCCAAAAAGAAAACTCAAAAATGAAATAAAATAAAATAAAGCAACTATAACCTATAAAACGAAACAAAATGTATTTAACATTATTAAACTTTTAAAACAAACCAAAAAATGAAAAGTAATAGGAACCAAAAATTTTCAAAAAACAACACACATAGACTAGGAACAATATTCAATCTTAACATCTGGCTCCTGTTGTGGGATGAAAGCCTCCTTGTGAGGTTTCAAGAACCTGTAGACCAGTGCCTTCTGTCATCAAAACTGAAACTTTCCTGTTATTCTACAAAAATTCCATTGGGCAATTGGAGTCTTATTCAACCTATCTATACTAACCAGCTAAACATTTCTTAATCAAGTTGTAATCCCATTTCCAATGTAACCAAGAAAAAATTCTATCAACCAACCAAAACTTGCTTCCAACTCCAAATATATGTATAATCATAAATATTGAAAAGGATGAATAACAAAGATCTAGCAGCTCGTACTCACTTTCATCAAATGTTGTCTCTAATATAGAAGATTTATAATTTAGTGTTGACTTTAAATAATCTATTATTGGATCATAAAATTTTCTGAAAGTTACCTCTTCCTGTTCTTTGAAAAATATAGGCTATCCATAAGAATATTTTGCTCCATTAATATCATCTAGATATTGGCGATCAAAGACATCAGGATCAGCTTGAATTTGCTCCATAATTCTAGTGAACAGTATCAACAATAATGTCAACAAGCTGATCCTCCTTTTACACACTGTCTTAAAATGGATAAGTATCATACATCGGCTCCGATTGTTCAAGGATAATGGTCTGAATGCATTCCTGAACTTGCTGATCAAATTGTGCCATATCACACACATCACACATTTCTGGGTCTTTCTTTTCAATTTCATCATCATATTTATCAAAAATTAGAGCATCTTCATAATGGTTTTGAACAACAGATTTATCATAACCATGAATATAAGAAACTTCTGATATAATATTAAAAATGTCAACAACATGGCTTTCATCAATTTGAGTATCAAAATGAAAAGGAATAGAATATATATCATCACAAAATTCTTGTCCTAGAACCTCAATCTCTTCATCATAACGAGAAGCATTCTGGCAAATTTCAAATGATGATGTTGAAGGTTCATGTTTTTCTTCATTACAAGGCTGATCCTTCTACTCAATACTACATTTGACTGGTGCTTCCTTTTCCACCCGTAACATGCCATTTGTATCCTCATCACTTAAATGTAACATACAATAACCCTAATATTTTTCTACAACATAAATAGGGTGATTTGTTGGGTTCTTCTCATATGTGACAACATAAACATATTGTAATTCCCTATACAATATTCTATTTTCTCCTCCAAAAACAGGAATAGTTGCATATGATAAATCCATCTGCAATGTACCACCTACCTTCTTTTCCTAAGACCTTGAAAGTAGCATACCAAACTTAGGAGTGATATCATCAACCACCACATCCATAATGATACTCTTCATGGGTAACTGAGTTAAATTTACCACAAGATCCTTAATCACTCCTAGGCATTTGACAGCTCTGGAATCAAATGCATATAAATCATGATATGGTTTTGTAATACTCAAACTAAGAACCTCCATGACTGTTTTAAGCATCAAGTTGAGAGAAGCTCTAGATTCCAATAAACAGTTGTGAATCATTTGATCATGAACAATCAGAGTTATATAAAAAGGTGGAGAAGAATTTGAATCATTTTTATCCTTATCAGCTAGGGCAAAACCAATAAATATTTTAGGATGTTCTTCTTGGAGATTCACAGTATCTTAAGGTATCTGACTAGAAGGTGAACCTATCATTTTAAGAACAAGATTTCTATAACAAGGATTCTTCATCAATTTAGTAAATGGTACTGGAATCTTGAACTTACATAATTCATTCTCAAAATTAAAAGTTTTCACATTCATGTTCAATTCTTCAATCTCTGTGGCCTTATCTTGGTCACCATGATTATGTTTCTTCTCTTGTGTTTGATTGGATGACTATTTAGGAGAAAGAGTAGTCTTCTTTTTAGGAATTTGAGAAACCTGTTTTGTGCCAGACCTCAAATTAATAGACCTCTTAGGTTCATCTTAACATATATCAGCTGAAACTTTAGGACTCAAATCACTTTCTGTTTGATAAATATTTGGATCGAAAAAATCATAATTTAGATAGTCATGTTCAATTATGAAACCCTCTTATGATAATTCCCCAAAATAATTTGAATCTTCATACTATGAAACCTCACCTTCCTCAATTTCATCAACCACATTATTTTGGAGTGGAGGAGGAACTCTTCGATCTTTATTCTCTCTTATTTCCCTCTGAATGTCATTGTTTCTTTGTTCTCTAGGGATAAATATAGGAGCAAATTGGCACCTAAACTGATTAGGGTTCCTTTCTCCTTCTTGTGTAGGCTTAATTGAATTATATTCTAACTCCAACTTATTTAGTTTTGCTGTTAAAATTTTTACGAACTTATCCATTTCATCTATTTTACTGTCTATTGTCTATGATGTAGAAGCTGGTGGAATCACCTCCTTTTTACCCTTTCGTTCATAGGTTTGATTATCTGAATGTTCTCTGAGCCTATTGGAAGATAAAATGTTTGATTCCACCTCCAATGGAGCCTCCTACATGTTTAATAAAGTAACTCGCCTTCTTTCTCACAAGTGCAAGGAGAATTCATGGTCAAATACATTTACATAAGTTAGCTTAGATGAAGTTTCAGAATTTTTTATTTCAGTTGGGATCCTACCATACATTTTATTAAAGCGTTTGGAAAAATCTCTTATATTTTCATCCTTTTTTCTTCTTAAAGCTCCAAATTTTGTTATGTAATAGGTATGATCTTTTGTGTCTCCATGTTGCCTCATAAAAACATCTTGTAATTATTCTATGAAGGTTATTGAATTAGATGGAATCTCTCTAAACCATGTGCTTACCTCACCATCTAAACTCTATACAAACATCCTCATCCACACATCTTTAGCCTCAATATTTTGATTATCTACATAACTAAGAAATGCATCCCAATGCTTTTCAGCAATTGTTTCACCCTGACCATTGAACCTTGGTAAGTACTTCTGATAATCTCCTCCAGGGAGAAAATTTAAAGGATGAGGAAAGACTAAGGGAGCATATCTAGAAGACACCATTCTATCCATCATGTCAAGAGGTTGTTGAGCCATTTTGGAGCTACTTGGGTTTGATGAGGGAAAAGGTTTCTTTACTTTACTTGAACCTGGTTGAAAAGGAATTTTACTGGTTTTGAACTGAAACAAGGGAATCTTACCAGGAGACTCAGTTTTTGATTTTTTATAGGACTGTAGATTAGTAAAAACTTGAAAACTACTGACTGGTATAGAAAGGATTGACCAAGATAGACTTTGTTTTTCTTCTTCTGAATATGTAAAAGGTAATACTAATTCAAACTTATCAGGGCTACACAAAGAAGGAGAAGACTGATATTTTTGGATTTGTGTTACTTCATTCAAAATCTGTTCTGGGTCTGAGACACCCAAATGCAAATGTGAAGTAGGTTTCCCTCTTGTTCCAATATTTCTGGTAGCCACTGTGAACCACTGCTTGGTGAAAAAGTAGTCTGAAATATTTTATGATTATGTTCACCTCTCAAAATCAGATGAATGATGATATCCTAGGGAAGATATATTTCAATTTCATCCCCGACAACGGCTCCAAATATTTTTGGGCTAGAAATTGTTCCTAGACTACCACAGGAACAAGCTAGAACAATCTCAAAAATAAAATTAAAATGGAATTGGGTTTTATTGATTTTGGTTTGAAAATTCATCAACAAGAAGGTAAATACTCAAACAAGTTAAAAATAGTACTAAATCATGAAAAATAAAAGACTAAGATGCTTACACATGAAATATAAACCATGAACAATATAAACATAGCACTAATTTCATCCACAACATACAAGCATTTCATGAATAAAAACATTAAACAGTAAATGAAGTTATACATTGAGTGATCAAACAAACCAAAAATAAAACTAGCATAAAAGATAATAATGGCTTATAAGTATGTATATATCATAATAAGTCTTCAAAGTTACATGAGAGTTTTGAGTCTCATCTTGACATAAAGCAGCTCTAAAGCCTCCTCTTGCACAAAATTCAAACCCTACTTCTATTTCATTTCCTACTTTTATCCTTTTCCATCAAAAATGGTTAAATAACTGTCAAAACTAATTTTTAGGTCTGAGTTCGAAATAGTTACAAAAGTAGTTGTATATTCAAACATAATAAACTATTAACTATCACAAACTAAACTACTTGACACCTAGTCACTAGAAGAATTCATAGATTCTTGTCTGCCTCTGCCAACAGACAATTCCTTCTAAAGCATGTGACTGTTTTTTGCTTCGTTGTTGCTCTGTCTCTAAAATTTTAATCCTCTTTATTAACACCTCATTCTGCTAGGTCAGACTTTGAACTTTTTGGTTTAATTCTTCAGCCTAGCTCTGAATCTATCTTTTTCTCTTCAAGGCCTCTTTTGAGACAACTATCAATTCTTGATAGTGTGTATTGATATCATCAAGGTCATCTCTTAGTATTCTATTAGTAATTACCAATCAATCATTAGTCTCACTAAGAAAACCAATCTGATTTGTATTGTTTCACAGTTTTCTTAAGGTTCTCAGTTTATGAATCTATGTGCATTCCTCCCTGTAATGTAGAAGTTTTATCTAACAACCATGGGATATCAATTTTCTTAAAAATGAGGTCATCTTCTTCCCTATATTTAATTTTTTTTTGTACAACAGGAACTTCTGAAGACATACCTCATTCAATGCTGAAAATGATTGGCTCTTCTGAAACTTTATCTCTTCCTAGAGATGACTCTAATAACATTGAATGTTCTTCCTCAATATAAAATTATTAAGAGTTCATCTTCCATACCTTCTCCAGTTAAAGAATCTTCAATCATAGTAATCTTTCCCTTCCTTAATGTAGGCTTTAAGATCCTTTTCATATTAAGTCTAAGTTTGTTCTTAAATCTGGTGTTCAGCCTCCAATTTACTTCTTTCACATGTAGAGGAGCTTTCCTTTGAAAATTTACATTTGAGACTTGTAAAGTATCATTCCTCATTTCAGCTACAATAGGAACCTTTGTTGTGCTTTCCTGTACATATATGAAACTCTGTTTTTTCTCTATTAAACCTAACTTCTCCTCATGATTTGAAATATATCTCTGCTCCTTTTCATCATTCTTCAAAAACTACTCTGAGTTACCATCAAACTTTTCTCTGACATCTTCATCCGCAGGTTCTTTGAATCCCTGACTTGAACAATTTTCTTGAACATTACTCTGTACCAGCTCATTTATTAACTCTTTCTTGAATATTTTAGCAAAACCAAACTGCTTGTTCATCGGGCTTTTCTTCACTTGATCTTCTTTTTCATTAGGGAAACTTGACCAGAACAGAAAATCATCCCAACTTCTGCTCTTATTCTGTAAGAATGTGCAAATAATTAATTTTATTAATCCATGATGAAAAACAAACTAGTGCATATGGTCAATGTGCCCCTTAATTCTGTTCGACATCTTTTTGAGACTCTTTAAGGGAAAGAAAGGAAAATTCATTTTTTCACTGTTGGTTCAACTGTTGTAGAAATCTAATATGCTATTTAAAAACTAATGTAAACCATCCTTCACATGTAACATAACTCGGAACAATCCCAATAGCTTCCTTCCATTCAGGTTTGAATTTGTCCAAACAAACTCATTTTCCCCATTCTAGGGCTTTAATCTATGGTAGCAAGAAATCCTTTGGGTCAAAGCTGAAAGGGATCTTTTTAAACCATAATTATCCCTCTCTTGATACACATGTAGCTTCAGCAATTAATTCCTATGCTAATTCAAACTTAAGAGTATCGAATGTTACATTATCCTTGATAAAATTCTGGGCAAAACGGTATGACACCTCCGAGTAGAAACCTGTGGTCTTTTCAAAGAAATTGAACCAACATGCCCTTTTAAATAATGCTACACATTCTGGAAAATAATTTTCCCAACTCATATCAGTAGGTTCATACCATTTAGTCTTTCCACTCTTCTTCATATCTGCACTGTAACCTAGCTTGTATGCTTCTTTAGGAAGTTTCAAACATTTTCAACCTTCTTCTCTACAGCAGTAAACTCATAACCAAAACAAAATCATGACAGCCAAAACCATGATTTTCTCAATGATCTATACACCACGAAATCATGACAGTTCACGATTTTCTCAATGATCTGTACACCTCTTCATACATCTGTCATGATTTGGAACTCGAACTATGAACATGTGTCATGATGTCTTCAACAAGTGGCTGAAAAAATTCCATTATCTTTGATTGTCTTCAGCTGCAACGACCACGATAAACCACCACTATTTCCAATATTTCAGGATTCCTGGAGTGCCTTATTGCATTAACCCTAAATTTTGCGCTACGGGAATATTCTCATGAAAATTTTGACAAAGAGCTCAAAAGCAAAGGTTAGACTTAAATGTATACTTTGGAATAAATTCTAAAATAAGCTTTTTCAGACTTCAAAAGATATATAACACCTAATAATCCAAAAAGAAAACTTAAAAAAATGAAATAAAATAAAGCAACTATAACCTATAAAACCAAACAAAATGTATTTAACATTATTAAACTTTAAAAAAAAAACAAAAAATGAAAAGTAATAGGAAACAAAAAATTTCAAAAAACAACACACATAGACTAGGAACAATATTGAGTCTTAACAGATAGCAAGGGAGTGGGCCAAATGAAAGGAAGAATAGTGTCTAAAAATTCCCCATCATAGGAACTTGAGGGACACGAATAAGATTTTGCAGGTTATCTAGTGGCTAAAATGGATGGCATAGATACATCACTGAGAGAATCAACGGCTGCCAAATATTTCATGGAGAAAATAGAGGCGGAGAAATAAATTATGGAAGATTTACGAAATTTGATATACCCTCAATATTTCAATGGTTGAGATCTAAAGGTGTTGAATATATACATTTGTGGTTGATTTCGCAAGGAAAACATGCACGGAGGTTAAAACATGTCAAGGTCGTGAAATCTTGTAGGACCCACACGGTTGAATGGTCGGGATCATAGATTCAAAATATATATGGTTGTGGTTGATTTTGCAAGCCAAACATGCACAGAGGATAAGACAGGTCGGGCTTGCGAAATGTTGGTAGGCCCCAAGCCTTTGGAAGGTGGGGATATGGAGAAGAGCAGATAAATGGTCCTAGTTGATTTCGCGATAAGAAGGCGTGCGAATTTTATATGGAAAGGGCACTACCAAATCATGTAGCCCCTCCACCTTCGGACGGCAGAGATCTTGGCGTATATTGGATCTACGGCCCAGGTTAATGTCACGGTGAAAATTTACATGAAGGTTAACACAATGAAGGATCACGAAATCGCGTAAGGGCCACATCATGGAACGTTCGATATTCCCCTTAGAAAATATCTATGGCTGCAATTATTTCGCATAGCCAAAGTTGCAAAGCAGAAAAATATCAATACATATCTGAAATGGAGATGGAGCATAGGCAAATTCGAGATTGTAGATTTCGCCTAGGACAGTGAAACCATTAAGAGGTGATCTGACACATCATTATCAATCAAGCGAGCCTACATATCAGACACTGCATTGCCATTTTTTATCCAGCGTGTATGTTACCCCACATTTCTTATTTTGTACTTGAATCATGGTGAATCATCCACCTCAGGAGTTTGTTAGGATTTGAAATAATGATTCGGGATTGATTCCCAATTTTGTAAATGAATTCGGATATGTTTCTAGGTTGATCTTGGGAGCCCATGAAAATATAAATGTACCCTCAATAGAAAAATAAAGGGTTGATAACTTTCATTCAAAATCCTTAGCACTCAGGTTTTGTAGCTCTGCCATTTTCTTGGAAGCTTTAATGAAGAGTGTGCTCTAAGTTTTATGAGATTCATCTAGTTGCTTCTTGTTCAGTCTGTGTTTCCTATGTTTCCATTTTCATGTATGTGTTTGTTGCCAATACATTTCTAGGTTGCATGCAAGGAATTTGTTTTTGATAACGCTCCTTCCATCACAAATCGTATTTGTTATGTGTTGGTAATAACTGTGATAAAACTAATCCACGGATAGGTGCTCTGTTTTAGTTATTGTCCCATGTTATATTTCTGCTAAAGGTATTCCCAGAGATTCATCGATCGATAGGTGCCTCTGGTTTTCGCTGGGCTTTCTCCTCATCTCTATATTTCACCACTCTAAGATAATTTGAATGAACATAATGACCACATTGCCTCAAATTTCATAAGAGAAATCCACCTTCATTATTGTTGTAAGCCCCTTGAAGATTTACTGGGTGTGACTCCATTTCCCAATGGTTTTTCTTTTCTATCTCTTTCACCATCTTTAAATCTGCAAATATCTTGTTCCCATCATAAGTCTATCCTTTTGAATGTTTTCTTAAAGCCATTTGTATATGTGAATGTTTTTGTGACAAGAGAGAGCCCTCTCTGGTTGTATTGGCTAGAATATAGTCTAAATATTGGTTTGAAATGGTTACCCCTATGACTTCCTACTACAACCATAGGACAATTATAGGGTCATAACAGGGTCCTTCGTCAAAGTCATAATATTTGAGTTCGATCTCAGTGTGTGGAAAAAGGTAGTATGAAAAATGTTGCTCAACATTAGATCCGAACATGATTTGATTCAATCTATAGCAAAAGTCTCCTACAAATGTAGAATTTGTAATTAAGTGGGATCCTTATAGAGTATACTTGGTTATATATCAACCTAGCATTTTTGTCTCATTTGATGTATGTTTGTTGAGTGTATACTAGTGATTCAAGTGTAGAGTATTTCCTGCCAAGATGTTGTATCTTGAATTTAAACCACATGTGATTGTGATAAGATACAATCATATCTTCTTGTAAATGTAGAATAATATTTGCCCTGCATTTTACCAATATTTTTTGGGGTCAAAATTATCCAAGAATATTTATTTCCATCTCGACCATTGTTGTTGCACTAGTGTACATGGATCTCCACAAATTATGATCTCACCTTGCTCTAGGAAAATTTACATAAATAATAATAACTTGTCCAAGTTAAATAACCTGGTCCCAAATCAACATAATACATGTATTTTCAATCTGTTTGAGAAACATCAATACATACCTCATTGAGTTGTTGCAGTTGTTGGAGGACATTTTGAAATCCTAGAAAGGATTGTTTCTCCCATATTTCAAGAATCTGAATTTTCATGGGAGACTCATTAATCTGTTGAATCAAAGAAATATCCAAGCATTTGTTTGCTTCCCTTTTGCTGGCATACTCTAATAATTATTCTCTTTCTTGTTCTATCATAGTTTCTTTGTAAATCCCCGGTTTTTCCTTCTTCTTTGAATCGTTTCCTTTGTTACTTCTTGAACTGGATGCTTCGGCGCTAAACATGCTCAAGTTGGGATTTGAATGCAATTATTCTCTAATTAACATGTCAAAAACACAACTAAGATAACCAGGCTTGTAAACAATATAAAAATACAAATTTTGAAGCCACATAAACCATTTTAGAATTATAGAATTATTTTCTTCCATTAAATTCTCATTTTTGAATATTCTAGGATTGATTTTTAAATCAGTTCTGATCAAGAACTTTGTAGGATTCAAATACAATTTGAAAATATTTATTGTCTTTTTATAGTAAGAATATCCTTATGACTATATGGGTAGTTAAGCTCTGCATTTTAAAAATATCCTAAGGCATAGCCACATATATCTTCTATGTCCTGATGTTTTTCTATCAAAACACCTCCCCATGATTTGTTAAAGGCATCAGTTTCTATAACAAGGTCTCCAGTATGTTATCATGAGAGAGAGAGGGAGAGCAGGAAGTTGTTTAACCTTTTCTATGATCCTTCTTACAGCTGCTATCATTTCAAAACTTCATTTTAAGGTATTATTTCTTAGACGTTGTTGTTGAATATATATTTCACTTGCTTGTCTTTTGTAAAAGGTATGATGTAGTTTAAACTTCCCAAAAATCGTGATTTACATGTATGTCTTCTTGATTTCCATCTTGATTTTTGACAAAATAAGGCCATGCTTATAGACAAACTAGTAAAATTTCTACAAGTGTCTCAAATGCTCCTACAGATTCTTTGAGCATATTAGTATGGCATCAATGTATACAAGCGCCCATTTACCTTCCCTAAAAATATCTTCCATTATTTTCTTAAATTCAAAGGGAGCATTATTAATGCCAAATGGAAATACGTTCCATTGGTATTGGTCATGGGAATGCCAAATGAAATTTTAAATCCATATTTTTCTTCAATTTCTATCTGATAAAACCTAGACTTCAAATCAAACCTATTGAAAATGGTGCAACCTAGAATTATTCAAAAAATATTTGATTTATCTGGGAGAGGATATCTGACTTGTTGTAACAAAACATTCAGAGGCTTATAATTGAAAACCAAGGCTAGTGTTTCATGTTTAATCTTTGAATGTTTATTGACTACAAAATAATGACAAGCCCAAGGTATTTTAGAAGTTTTAATTAGATATTTAGCCAACAAATATTTGTATTATTTTCACAAAATTCTCTTTCAAAGGGTGACATTAAGGCTACAAAGAATTTTTGGGCTTTTGGTTTGACTAAAGGATCATAGGGCAAAGAAACAAAATAATTTTCTCTACTCCAAAATGCATTGGGGCTCTTAGCGGTGCAGTTAGCTTCAAGTTTTGCAAAGAATTAGGCTAGAGAAAAAAATGTGTGCATTCTAGCATAAACAATGCATCTTTCCATTTTAAATAGTTTGGAAACATCAAGAGCAGGACTAGACTTTTCAATAGGGTCTCTGCATTTCGACCTGGATTCAAAATACATTGGGAAGAACAATATTCTATCATCTATGGTACATTTAAACAATATTTTATGCATATCAAAAGTAACTAGACTAACTCTACTCAATATTAATCTATTTAAAGAAAAAACTTCTTGCACACCTTCAATATTAATTGGAAAGTCCGGAGCTCTTCCAAGCAATTGTACAGGAGTTCCTTCAATTTCCACTTTGTGTTCTAAGTCCTTTTCACAATAGAAGGATGGTATTGCCTTACCTTTGTCCAACTCCATATGAAAACCGAAATCTAACATACAGTATAGCTAATAAGCCTTGAATTCTGGTAGACAAAACCAAACATTGGTGTACATTTTAGGACCTATAAAAAGTCCCAATGATGGATCTAGAGTTGGATCAGGAAACAAAGTGTTTATTTCTTCTTCATGTACTGATCCTTCATCTTCACTGATATGTGGGGTACTTCTAAATCTAATAAATTTACCGTTTTTCAAATCTTCTTCATATTCCCTACACATCTCATCCTCAGAGGATTGTAATTTGTTATTTCTCTCTTATAGTGATTTCCAACATTCTTTTTAATTCTTCAATTTATATGATAATATTTTGCAAAGAAATTTTCTTTTCTTTGATTTGCAGATGAAGTAAATTATCTTTACCTTTTCTAAATTTATGTCTATCCTCATGAATACTGGGATACATTTTTTAAAGTTTTGTTGGATTATAGACTGTTGGATTCTTGTTGACACTAGAAGAGGAGGACTTTACCTCTATTTCTTTAATCTTATCTTTAGATTTTAACTGAGCTAAGGGTTTATTCTTTTATTATATCAATTCTTTTCATTTGACATATTGAAATACTGGTATCTCTAAGATTTCTTTATCAATTTGTGTAATCCTTATATGAGAAGAGACCTTTATTGGAGAAAACATATAGAAATTGAATTCAGGAAGACCATCAAAACCCCCTAAATTTGCATCCTCATATTAATCAAAAGAAGAGGATTTAGAGGAGTTGTCGAGATCAAATCTATTTCAAGCATGGTTTCATATTCATGGTATGATTTTTGCCTATCAGAAAGGAAAACAATTTCTCCTTCAAGGTGTTTTCCTTCTTCACAATATGCAAGATCCCACCTAACAAGATCTAGTTCCTCAGTGAGAAATGCTGCAAGACAGAGTTTATTTTTCTTTTTTGGACATTTTTTCCCCTAGTGACCTTTTTTCCTTCAAATAAAGCAATTTTATGTATCTGCAGGTGCAGACTACTTTCTGATAAAATCCTTACATTTTTTAAATCCTTTATGCTTCTTATGTTGGTGGGATTTCTTGGGATGGAATCTAGGAGAACTAGTATAAAATATTTTTTTCTTTTTCTTGGAACTGCAAGCTTCATTACCAAAGTGTCCTCTATTATGAGTGTTGCATCCCCAATTAGGAATTTTTTCCACATCTTTACAAAATCCTGGGGAGTACATGGATGAGTGCCTTTTGGAATCTTTTTCTACTCAACGTTCTAGGCATCGTTCTTTCCATGTTTCCTGTTGGGCTTAGGGCAGACCCGGGATCTATACTTTTGTCTTCGCACCAACAAAAGACCCATAGTGTTAGCCCTTTCGGCAACAACCTGCGAACAGGTTGCATTCTCACCCGAAACAGCTATGGGGTGCCGCAGAATCAGGTTTCTGCAAGCAGAAGAGGGATATTACTGTACCTTTAGCCTTTAACAAATAATGATCATACAATACAGATCTTCGACAATCACTTATATAGCTTCGTAGTTAGATAAACAAACAGTGTCTTGCTTAACCCTTAACTGGGAATTCACGGCGAAGTTAGTATTTAGCAGTGATCCTAATTATCAGTTATTCTAATTATCAATGCATAAAAGAAAATAACAGAAACAACACAAAAGAACCACAACACAAGATATAACGTGGTTCACCCCCAGTTTAGGGGCTATGTCCACATAACTGTGTTTTATTCAACTCTTTACAAAAACCATAGTTCTGATCTACGCACTTAGCTGCAGATCTATGTGCACACAGCTGCAGATCCTCTTAATCACCCAAAAACCCTCTGTGCACACAGCTGCAGAGGTCGTCCACGCACACAGCTGGGACTTAACCTTTCTTACAAAATGAGCCTTAGCTTCACATCAAATCATCTTACATCAAAATCCTAACTTGACTCTTTTACAAAAGTGCTTATTTATACAAGTGCACTTATTACAAAACCATGGGCTTAAACCATGGGCACCTCGAACCCTAAACCCTGGACTTAAAACATGGGTTAATTACAAAAAGAGGGCTTTGACTCAACCCCGACACCCCTAAGACTATTTTGAGTCGTAAGTCCACTTACAAACTTCCACAAAAACCACAGAGTTACCAAAATTAAGGACCGTTAAGGTGCGTGCCCCTACAGGCCCCTAAGACTCACCAATGTCCCGTCCCGGGACACTCAGCTGCTTGTCTGGTGGTAGAATGTTATCTTCAGCTGCTTGCTCCTTCTCTATGATATCCTTATTCACTCTGTCAGGCTCTGTATCCGTCTGCATCTCTGTAAGCATCAGCTTTAATTTTCCTGCCCTCCTGCTCCCTTATATGTCTGTCATCATCGTCATCCTTTCTGCTACTTCTACCATGGCCGCAACTTGCTTAATCCTTCATCCTTTCATTCTTAGCAGACTGTCGCTGTTCCTTATGATGATGTCTTCCTTCGCAAGATTTATGATGGTCATGGGAATTGTTGAGCCTTATAAAGCTATCAGCAACTCCATCCCTCGAACTGCCTCCCATTCATGTCCTATCGAACATTTGACCATCCACAACTTTCGGTCCTTAGCAGATGGGGCTCTGGTGATTGCATGCCAATGTACTTTTGCATAAGACAAACAACATGCCTCCATTCCACTGAGCCAGGAGGATACATCTCGGGATCCTCCGGAGTCTTTCCTAAGGGCTTGTGCCTTTCTTTGTTTCGCTTAGAGCAAACTTCTGCCTTAGATTTCTTTCTAGTTGATCGTATCTACATTGGCTGCTTCGGCGCTGGAGACATCTCCTCACAGGGTAGATTTCTCATAAGGTTCTGCAGACCTCTCTCCCTGAACTCTCGTAACAATACTTGGACTTCGCGATCATTCGACCTGGCAACGAAACCAATTTGTTGGGCTTAGGGCAGACCCGGGTTCTATACTTTTGTCTTCGCACCAACAAAAGACCCACAGTGTTGGCCCTTTCGGCAACAACCTGCGAACAGGTTGCAGTCTCACCCGAAATAGCTATGGGGTGCCGCAGAATCAGGTTTCTACAAGCAGAAGAGGGATATTACTATACCTTTAGCCTTTAACAAATAATTATCATACAATACAGATCTTTGACAATCACTTATATAGCTTCACAGTTAGATAAACAAACAATGTCTTGCTTAACCCTTAACTGGGAATTCACGGTGAAGTTAGTATTTAGAAGTGATATTAATTATCAGTTATTCTACTTATCAATGCATAAAAGAACATAACATAAACAACACAAAAGAACCACAACACAAGATATAACGTGGTTCACCCCCATTTTAGGGGCTACATCCACAGAACTGTGTTTTATTCAACTCTTTACAAAAACCATAGTTCTGATCTACGCACTCAGCTGCAGATCCCTTCAATTCCTCAGGCTACGCACTTAGCTGTAGATCTCTGCACACATAGCTGCAGATCCTCTTAATCACCCAAAAACCCTCTGCGCACACAGCTGCAGAGATCGTCCATGCACACCGCTGGGACTTAACCTTTCTTACAAAACGAGCCTTAGCTTTGCATCAAATCATCTTACAACAAAAGCCTAACCTGACTCTTTTACAAAAGTGCTTATTTATACAAGTGCACTTATTACAAAACCATGGGCTTAAACCATGGGCACCTCGAACCCTAAACCCTGGACTTAAACCATGGGTTAATTACAAAAAGAGGGCTTTGACTCAACCCCAACACCCCTAAGACTATTTTGAGTCGCAACTCCGCTTACAAACTTCCACAAAAACCGTGGAGTTACCAAAATTAAGGACCGTTAAGGTGCGTGCCCCAACAGGCCTCTAAGACTCACCAGTGTCCCGTCTCGGGACACTCAGCTGCTTGTGTGGTGGTAGAATGTTATCTTCGACTGCTTTCTCCTTCTCTAAGATCTCCTTACGCAATCTATCAGGCTCTATATCCGTCTACATCTCTGTAAGCATCAACTTTAATTTTCCTGCCCTGCTGCTCCCTTATATGTCTGTCATCATCGTCATCCTTTCTACTACTTCTACCACAGCCACAACTTGCTTAATCCTTCATCCTTTCATTCTTAGCATATTGCTGCTATTCCTTATGCTGCTGTCTTCCTTCGCAATATTTATGATGGTCATGGGAATTGTTGAGCCTTATAAAGCTATCAGCAACTCCATCCCTCGAACTACCTCCCGTTCATGTCCTATCGAACATTTGACCATCCACAACTTTAGGTCCTTAGTAGACAGGGCTCTGGTGATTGCATGCCAATGTACTTTTGCATAAGACAAACAGCATGCCTCCATTCCGCTGAGCCAGGAGGATACATCTCAGGATCCTCTGGAGTCTTTCCTGAGGGCTTGTGCCTTTCTTCGTTTCGCTTAGAGCAAGATTCTGCCTTAGATTTCATTCTGGTTGATCATATCTACATTGGCTACTTTGGCGCTGGAGATGTCTCCTCGTAGGGTAGATTGCTCATAAGGTTCTGCAGACCTCTCTCCCTGAACTCTCGTAACAATACTTGGACTTCGCGATCATTCGACATGGCAACGGAACCAATTTGTTGGGCTTAGGGCAGACTCGGGTTCTATACTTTTGTCTTCGCACCAACAAAAGACCCACAGTGTTGGCCCTTTCGACAACAACTTGGAACAGGTTGCAGTCTCACCCGAAATAGCTATGGGGTGTCACAGAATCAGGTTTTTGCAAGCAGAAGAGGGATATTACTGTACCTTTAGCCTTTAAAAAATAATGGTCATACAATATAGATCTTCGACAATCACTTATATAGCTTCATAGTTAGATAAACAAACAGTGTCTTGCTTAACCCTTAACTAGGAATTCACGGCAAAGTTAGTATTTAGCAGTGATCTTAATTATCAGTTATTCTACTTATCAATGCATAAAAGAACATAACAGAAACAACACAAAAGAACCACAACACAAGATATAACATGGTTCACCCCCAGTTTAGGGGCTACGTCCACAGAACTGTGTTTTATTCAACTCTTTACAAAAACCACAGTTCTGATCTGCGCACTCAGCTGCAGATCCCTTCAATTCCTCAGGTTGCGCACTTAGCTACAGATCTCTACGCACACAGCTGCAGATCCTCTTAATCACCCAAAAACCCTCTGCGCACACAGCTGCAGAGGTCATCCACGCACACAGCTGGGACTTAACCTTTCTTACAAAACGAGCCTTAGCTTCGCATCAAATCATCTTACATCAAAATCCTAACCTGACTCTTTTACAAAAGTGCTTATTTATACAAGTGCACTTATTACAAAACCATGGGCTTAAACCATGGGCACCCCGAACCCTAAACCCTGGACTTAAACCGTGGGTTAATTACAAAAAGAGGGCTTTGACTCAACCCCGACACCCCTAAGACTATTTTTAGTCGCAATTCCACTTACAAACTTCCACAAAAACCGCGGAGTTACCAAAATTAAGGACCGTTAAGGTGCGCGCCCCAACATTTCCATGATAAAACCATGTAGTTGTGTAAGAGAGAGTCCATTTAACAGAATATTTTTATCTTTTAGACATTGTTCCACTGCATGTGGAACATTATGAGGTAAATTCTGAATACAATGCTTAATATGTGTTGGTTTTTCTACATTTCCAAAGGAAATAAGAAAATTTTGCATATAGAAAAATTATTGTTCATTTTTTTATCAAATCACAAATTCTTGTAGAAATAAATAAAGATGAAAGATGTTAATACTCTTATGTTTCCTCGGGACCATAGAAGTATCTACCTAAGGCTCTGACAATTTGGTCATCTTCATATTGGGATTCTAACATGTCATCTCGAGCTTCTTGTGGAAACCATCGCCACCATTCATATGCTAATCCTAATAATCCTATGACTAGATGGACTCCTAGTTGTTGAGATGTAATGTTGTGATCTTGAGACCTTTTATAAAGAACCCATTTTCCTAGCAACTATTGTTGTTTTTATTTATGCTCTTGATTGGCACTGAATATTAAGAACAGTACTTTCTAACATTTTGGAAATAATATTATTGGTTCCATTTATGCCAAAATGAAATATAAGAGGAATAGCTGAGGGAGAAGGACCGGTCGTTTTCTCGTCAAAAATAGGAGGAGGAGGCCCTCTAATTCAAGAGGGGATTGTTTGGGAAGAGGATACAGTTTGTTGATTAGATCCTTGATTTTATCTCTTTGGAAATTCCATTACATAAATATAGCATTCTGGAAGGGCTTGTGGCATTCTTTTAAACTAAGAGACTAGATTTTGGATTTCATCAAATTCTTCTTCATCTTCACCAAAAATTGAAATGTAATCAATCGTCTTCTACTTATCGATACTCATCATTCCATCAGAGTTCCTTATGGTATGTTTATCTCCTTTGTCTTTGTGGACTCTAGAGGCAAGTTTTAGGGAATACTTACTAACAGGACCAACTCTTTTACCCAAGTTTAGGGTTCTTGTGAATTTTTTTTCCAAAATATCTAGTATTTTTTCTAGATTGATGGAAGTTGCAACAATGGCATTCTATATTTCTTTAGAATCACTTAGAATATGGTCTATGAAATCCATATGTGTTCTTAGTAGAGAAATATACTCATGTTTTTACTTTTCTATATATTTAAGATAAATAATATCAAAGCCATGTTGCAGGTTTCCATAATTTTCCAGCTTTATTTCATCAGAGACAATTTTTGGTGGGGTGGAGGATCTATGTGGTAGATATTTCATTTAAGTTGTCCATAATGAGTGAACTTCCTAAATGGAGAATCATGAAAATTCCTTCCAATCATAAAATAAATATCTCCTTTGGGATTTCTTACTTCAAATCCTGGACCACTTCTTGGAAGGGGCAACACAAAAAGGAAAGGATTTTCTTAGTTTTTGAATTTCAATATTTGGAGAATATTTTTACATGAAGAATAGTCCAAGTGTTATCATTTATTCTTTGTGTCATGGACACTTGAGAAAGAGGGTTGGGAAGAAGGTATAGAGCATGGATCATTCAAAATTAGCCTATTAGAAGAGGAGGTAGCAGATGGACTTACAGAGGTATATTTAATGAAAGGGGGGATGAATTAAGGGGTAGGATATCCATTAGGGAGTTGGAAGGAGTGACAAGTTTTTTCAAAAACAACTGAGTATTTATAACTGAATAATTATGTCAAAAAGAAGTAGGCCTCATAAGAGTTGTTTATAGGAAGAAGGGTGCAGTCATCAATACTCCACAATATGGATACATAATTTATCTTTGAAACACAATATTTTTTGTCGATGGTATAGAAAAATTCACATAAATTTGTGTTGTGATGTAGGCAATGGATATCCTTCACACAATCCATAATGTGAATAATAGAATAACCATTTAACTCTTTCAGTCTTTAGTTCCATGGGTTCTTGTATTTTAAGTCAAGGATTAGCAAGGAATGGTATTTTTTAGGCATAAATCAAGGAGACATTGTAAAAAAGAAAATTATAATCTAATAGTGTCAATTTTGCTTATGTACTTGGAAAGATATTTCAATTTTCAATATTACACCTTAGATTTTGGTTTAGAGATTGAAAGTGTGTATCTAATAAAAGTAAATGAAATTAGGACCGCTAGAAAATCAAAATTCAATGCCATTACAAACTTAGCTTCAAAGTATAGGATGTTTGCAACCTTGGTTTCAACATGTTCTTCAAATTCTTGGATCTAGTCAGTTAATTTGTTAGCAACAAGAACCTCTCCATATACTTCATACATTTTAGAATCAATAATCAAACAATCTAACCCATAAGTCATTGTATTTCTCTTCTTAAGTTATTTCTCTAAAAGGTAGCAATCCACGACGTGCACTCGAGCAAGAATGGTCTCATTGCTTACATTGCAACATATGGTGTGCATACTAGAAAATCAACAAACTTTGAATGAGCTTCTTCATTAATTTCCTTATGTATGTGATGCAAGAAATTTTTCACATGTCTTCATTTGAACTTCTCAAAAAGATCTATTAATTGTGGCGTCTTATTCCAACTACCAAATGATGAACCTGGAAAGATGGAAAAAGGAAAACACAATTCCAAGTCAAAACTTATCCTTTTAGTTGGCCTCAGTGTAGTTGTTTTGTATTGCAACAGATTTAAATTCAAAGAACTCATATGTGTTTTTTATGAGACCTTGTATGGAAACGAATCATTACCATAGAAATTCCAGATCATTGAATCTTCAAAACCCCAAGTTGTCCATGAAAATTCATTAGTACCATTTCATATTTCATTCTTTGTTACAAGTTTCCTTGTAGAGGCTGAAAATGGATTCAACAAAAATTTTCCACCATTTACTTATCATGAGAGGTCCCATATATTTGATTGCATGCAAAGCTATACTGAAATATTGTCAACAAACATTTCAAAATACAAAGCTATTTCTTGCAATTCTTCCTCATATATGCTGAAATTTTTTTCCATAGAGCTTGTTGCATCATCCAACAATTCATGATTTATAAGTTTTGGGTTCAAATATAGACAATCAGTGTTGATAGGAACAATAGTTGAAGAAGTAAAATTCGGGAAACTATTATTTTCTTTTGAATGTGTTTTAATAGTGTTCATACAAAGCTTGGAGGGAGACATAACTAGGTTATATTGTTCTCCATCGTTGTTTGAAGAAGTAGAAATCAGGAAACTACCATTTTCATTTGAGGGTGTATTATTATCATTCATACACTCCTTTGAGGGAGAAAGAATTAGGTTATATTTATCTCCATCATTGTCAAACATAGGGATGGAGAAGGAATCTGACTCGTTAAGATAAAAATCAAACATGTTCATGTTTAACATGTTGTCCACATTACCATTATTTTCCTCAAGGATTCGTTCATGACATTGTCGATCTCGGGCTTCACATGAGCCTCCAATTGTGGCATTTGCAATGGTGGTTTCTCTTGTTTTTTCCTAACATGGAAGAGAAATCAATTCCATGGGATCATTTTGGTTATCAGCATTCTAAATAAATTAGGATTTCCAGTTGGAAAGGGTGTCTTCCTGGAGAAAATGCAACCATATCCAAATTGTCTTAATGTATATTAATTAATTGGTATGGTGTTTGGAAATGGCGTCTCCTTGGAAAGATTGCAACCCCCATTCAAATTGATTCAATATATATAAATTAATTGGTATCATGTTTGGAAAGGGTGTTTCTCCTATAGAGAACACATCCCCAACCTCACAACTTTTTGTTTAATTGTCTATGTATATGTGTTATAAAATGTATGATTATAAGATATGGTATGGTTACATGCATTAGAGTGTTTGGAATATTATGATAATTACCATGTGTAATCATATATATGTGTATATATAATTATATGTTATAAAATATCTATGTATATGTTGATAATATACGTATATACAAAGCATATAGGGTGTATATTGAATATGTGTTATAGCGTACATATCTATGTGGGTAGGTTGGGATATACCATAATGCACAATTAATTATATGCAATAATTATTAGTATTACACGTATACGATATCGCGTGTGTGTGTCTGTAAGCGTATAATATATATTTTATGATATATATTGAAATTATATAGTGTTGTATAATATTCGGAAGTGTGTATTGGTATATATGAAACAACACTTCCAACCTTGGAGGTTGGAAGTGTTGTTTCATTAAAATTATCCAATAGGAGAAGGGAACAATTCTATGTGGATATCTCATTTCCGGTTGCACTCATCTTGCAGGAGATGGGTACAATTCAGTCAAGTGGGATAGATTTTAGTGGTACTAGTGCTCTAGGAGAGGGGGACAATCCTAGGAAGGAGACCACACCAGCCATTACTTACCTTTCTAGGAGAGGGGGACAATCCCAAGGAAGAGGGGTTAGAAGACATTCGTATTGCTTGAGGAGGATATATATCCTATGTCATCCATTACAGTCCTTCCTAGAATATACCTTCTCTTGTGAGATTCCAGGACCTCATATTGGGGGTTATCTTTCGACGGGAAAACATACGCCAAGTAGAGATCTACGACTGGGAGGAATATAATTATGGTGCTTCTAGTTGTGTATATCAAGATAAGTACTTATGAAATTATAATATTGTGTATATGATTATTAATATGTATCTTGAAGAATTGTAGTGCCCCATATTTTGACTCTGGCATATTTATCACTCAGACTTATTACACTGTATTTACTTATTATCTGTGGACTCAACTAAACTTCATAAACTATATTTTGGCATGCTATATGTGATTATTTACTGATGTTATGATGTTATCAGCATTATGCTCTAATTATGATATTATGATGTTATCATGCTTATATTATGCTTTGATCATGATGTTACGACGATTAACATGTTGTTGACAGGCCGAAGATGGCACAATTGTCAACCGAGAGGCAACCCAATCCAAAAGTTTTCAAAGATGCTCTCAGTCATTTAAGTAGCTGCCTCTGATGGGATTAAGGCCTCGTTGCCTTCCCTAAACTACTCCCAGCTATAGGAAAAAACTCAAAAATAAAAACTAAAGCTGCCTTTTGTTAACTAAATCTATAGTATATACACAGTAGACTGTTAAAGATAATTACTGAATTAGTTGGTATATTACACGACTAATAACTAGAAATTAATCTATTTAACCACTTAATCTATGAATGAAATAACAAATAATTAATGAAATATTAACAGATTCGATCAATTTTACATAAATTACACTATAAACACCTATACATTAATAACAGGATTGAAATGATGAATTATCAACACATTAATGTCGAATCTGATCCAATAGGTTTTCTATAAAAAGATATACATAAAGAGAAACTACCTAAATGTACTATCCTCATCAGGAGCGTGATAGAAGTAACCTGGAATTAAATTTGCAAATAATGCTACTGTGCTAAAAATATTCAGAAGAAATTCAGAAATTTAAACAAGATGACACAGTGAACAAGTATATCACACACATCATGATGAAAACATCAAATCTACTATGTGACATATATTAGCAAATTAAAACCAGCATAAGTCGACAGTTAAACAAGATGCGTTTTGCATAATTCATTAAAGAAATGATGACAAAACATAAAGACTGCAGAAAAAGTGACAATATCAAACGATATCATAAATACATTTCCAAAGTATAAATAGTGTAAATATATATATAGATATCACCAGTCAAAAGTGTTGTAACTGCCAACAAAAAATTGTCTTAGGTCACAGGAAATGATTACAGTGATCTTGCCTCGCCCTTTTCTCCAACTGTTGACCCCTTATCCAGTAATACATGTCTCCTTTAAATACATTTAATCTCACATGGAGATAGTTCTATAAAACTGGAAAATACAAAATTGAAATCTTAACCAATTTCATTAAAAATGACAAATGCAATTGTCATTTTTCTATATGCGTTATAATGTATCGAAATAGGAAAGATTCGATTTATAACGCAAAATCACAAAATGATCAAGACACTAATGATTTAGTGACACCTGGGAAATAGCAAAGCCAACCGATTTGTTCACGATTCCCCAGGGATCATCCTCAAACTGAGCGATCCAAGAAAAACACATCAACCATATAACCTGCAGCACTACACAATAAAAGAAATAATTAACACATACGCACGCACAAAATAAAATAAACTACATAATCCATCAATCAAATCCAACCAATACCTGTAACAAAATAACTTGATTATCACTTGATTATAAACTTCAAACCTGAAATCTTCTTAAACATATATACAATAGTGAGGGTGCCCAAAATATTACAATTTCATGGGAGCATTAAACACCTGGATATTCACACCATTCACCGGATTCTGTGAATGACCTTTGAATTGCATTAAAGTAACCTGAGCATTGAGCTCACGCACTTTTTCCTCACACTTATGATTCTCGTTTTGCAGTTTCAGGACTCTCCGAAACAACCTGTTTTTATGCTTCTTCAAATGCAGTAGACACTTATCATCGGAATCAGATTTCTCTTTCATCCTTGTATTCTCGGCTTTCATAGCATCATGATGTGCTACCATTCCTGTTATTTCTTCCTCCATCCTATGTATTTTATCCAACAAACAGTTTACAAATAGCGGGTGAATCATTTCACCAATTTGATAGGAACCCGGTAATTTTTCTTCTACAGTCTTTCCCTCAGTCAGAGGATCAACCAAAGGGTCAACCTGAAGATCCTTATCAGACACATGAGGACTGTTATCGGCATGGTTCACGATAGGCTCATGATCAATGTCAAGGCCATCATTAGGCGAGACAGGATTCTCTTCTTCGTCATCTAGCACAACTATTTCAATGTCTTTATTATTTCTCACGGAAGATTTAACAGCACTAACCTTGGCTAACATACTCCTCATGAACCTGCCAGTGACCTTACCATTCCACCTTTTTCCCTTCTATTCGCAGGTATTGTCATTGCATTTCGGCGTCACAGGGGATATGTTTAAAGACTTCCTCCTATGCTTGGAAGGCATAGGAGTACCAGGACTACATACAGGAGTGGGAGCAAGATCATTGTGGACGCTGGGGCTTACACCACCAACAGGGTTTGACACAGGCATATGCATAGGTGAAGCCGGAGCTTGACAAGGCTCTTGATGCCTAACACATTCTTCAGGGCAGTCGAACTGACAATGACAAAATTCCAAGAAACCATTATGTTTGATGAAATCATCCCATGACCGATTTTGTTTAGATAATTCTCTTTCTACCAATATCCTAACCAGGCCATGATGAAACAGACTACGACCGATGTTCTTTGGCCCCTTTTTAATGGCCGAAGACATTTTGGTCAAACTCTGAACCAAATAATAAGGCAAATTAACAGGAAAGCTGAGAAAAACAGACAACAATCGAAGGGGATAGATATAAGCCGAGGAAAGACGACCCTCAAAGGTCACGTACCGGTAAATAACGTCTAGGACCGGTCGCCATTCTTTCTGGAAACATTTCCGCAATACACCAGTTCTAAAGGACACCTCCTGGCAAGGATTCTTCAACATCTGCCTCTATTCCGTGACCTTCATCTGCTTATACTTGAACCAGCGTTCACCTGTCAATGGCAAACCCATAGCCAGAGCAAATGAGCGCTCATCGACCCTAAATTGGAGGTCGTCCACCTTAACCCTAGCATCAGACAGCGACAAAGAAAATAACCTGGTCACCTCAGGGTTTGAGTCTGTAAACTTGCGAATGAACGACAACCATCAACTGCTTCAACCTTGGCTAAAAGTTCAGGGTTTCCATCAAAGAGTTTCATGTCACTAGGTTCAACTCTAACCATCAGAGCCATAGCTGCGAGTGCAAATGCACGTAGTCGCACATAGGAGAGACACCACAAATCAAAACCCGACAGTAAACTGGAGAGCGAGCATTCAGGATTCAAACCAAGCAGAAAACACAAGCAATGAAACCCAACGCTCTCATAAAAAAAATACGCCATGACCAAATCCAGACAAGACCCTTGTAAACTTGGCATGGGGTAGGGAGAATGATCACGCAGAGTGGTAATCAAGTGATAAAAGAAATGACGGAAAAGACTCCAGACTAGACTCATTTTGCCATAATTTATCCGACGCAATCGACATACAACCACACCTTAAATGAATCACAGGTGTTCAACAATCATGTAGCCACGATGCTAAGCATGTACTGGCAACTGAATATCATTTACAGAGTCATGTATGTGTGTAATGATACCATATCCATCTGTAATCAAATGGATCAAATGGTGACGCAAGTCAAAACAACCATAGGGGATGAACCTTGAGCGTTTAATATATCAACCTTACCCTTTGATGGTTTAAATCTTCGAAGGTGGCGAGCATACGACACGACATCAAACCAACCCCAAACTTCACATGCATGATTATAAATTAAGATATGGAGCATATTATAAATGTCGGGATCAAATAATAAGGTTGGACTGCACATAATTCGAAAGTTAAACAACAAGCCTTGGAGATAAAATTTGCATGAACTTTGATAAGGTACCAAACAATACCATAATTGACCTTCCAATTTCACAACCTTATTAAAACCACATAAACGCAAATAAAAATATCAAGTAATAAGTGTTCTAATAAGGCTTATGGTCAGGTTATAGTAAAAGATATGGAAATCAAAATGCTCACACCCTAATCTAAAAGGTAAGCCAATTCAAAATGATGATTTCAATGTAGTGATTTATGTCAACTAACCATAGTTCACAAAGGTTGTAAAAAACATGGAATTTCACTATTTCAGTAACTCACGGAATGTGATTGTTTCAGTAGCTTCCAATTCCTTAGATTTTAAATAAGAAATTCAAACATTTCATCAAACAAAATAGAATTTTGTTTGATGAAATTTGTTTTTTAAAGGCTATTGGGTAGGAGCACAACACATGACGACTGACTGGGAGAAACAGTTATCTCTGATTTCTTGACCTGAAACCATGCAATAAAAACATTAGATCCCTCTTGTATACCATTATACAGAAATCAATATTTTAATATCTTAAACAGGTTCAGGAATTTCATATTTTTAAAAACTTACCATAAATTTATGTTTCAGATTATTCATTTGATAAAGATCAGGTCTCTTACAAAAATCAGTCCAAACGAAGTAAGACAGTGAATGACATGATTTTAAAGAATAAAATCTCAATACCACAAGCATGGCCCTGTTGCCAGCAGGCGTCCATAGCCTCGACAGGGTTGCTTCTAAGCCCAAAGAATGCCAGTATCCCATCTGCCAGTTATAGATATACAATTCTGGTTAGGTTGAACTGTTATCATTATTATTATTTTTGTTTTGTTTTGTTTCTTTCTCTGAAGGCCATGGTTCTGGCTTGGTAACCAGACAGTAACCATGTCAGTCACCAATCTGCATTACAGTAAATAAACCGGCTCGTGATGAGACCTTTTATCCCTGGGTGTTTTGTCCAAGGGCCATTGTCCAGGCTTGGTGACCGAAAACGACAATGTTACTGAACACAAACCTATGATCCTGAACAGACTGGCTTGTAATAAGACGCCCTGTCCTTCAGATTATTTTGGAGAAATATTCGAATCCAACCATGGCCAGATTGTAGTTATGTTTAATCTCCAATGATATTATCTTAGCAGATAGGGAGGTAAATCTAATTCTCTTCACGAGAGGGAGTGGCGTAAAAGACTTAAATAGATAACCTTGACAACTACTGACTTAATCCTTTTGGAAAAATCTTTGCAGAAACTCATCTTATTAATGTATATTTGCATGTTTTTAAAAAATCTGGTAAAGTATAGAAAGATGAAAAACCGTTCACTGTTCAATACGTTAGACAGCATGACAATATTCAGGATAGTAGACCATGATGCATGATTTGTAAGTCAAAAAGTCATCAGTTTGAAGTTTAACTAATTGATCATTCTCAAACACTACGCAAATAAAACGGCAAATATATATGAGAAGAGATTCAAAGCAAACAAATAAAATAAACACTCCAAAAGAAAAATTCCACAAACCGAGAAAACCACACAAGGTATATATAGGATAATCCCTTAATGGGAATCAGCAGAAATATTTTTTAATCAGATGGCCATTCACCGGAAGGTTCTCGATGTCTCCCTCCAGTGTCTGCAACCTAAATGTGCTAGGACCAAGTTTTTCTACAATGATAAACGGTCCCAGCCACAGGCATTGGAACTTAGTATGTTTTCCTCTGTCTTTGTGCTCCTTGTCCCATTTCAGCACTAGGTCACCTACTTCCAGATCCCTACTAGCTGATTTCTTGTGATCGAACCGACGTTTCACTGTCTTCTGGTGCTGGTCAAACTTCTTTCTGGCTAACTCTCTTTCTTCCTCCAGCTTAAGCAAGGTGTTAATTCTATGTTCCATAGTAGAACATGTTGTTTCTTGTACTGATTGGGAAAGCTGTAGAGAGGGTAAAAATAGATGAGGAGGCAAGATAGCTTCCTTACCGTATACCAAGAAAAAGGGAGAGTTACCTATGGCAGCCTTGGGAGTCACCCTGTCATCCCATAAGGCATTTGATAAGGCGTTGTGCCAGTTTCTATGATGATTAACCACCGTGCGTTTCAGAATTTTGATTAAATTTTTATTGGAAGACTCAGCTAATCCATTACCCTGAGGATAATAATTCGCTGAATATTTTAACTTTATGCCCTTTTCCAATGCATATTCTGTTAACTTTACAGATGAAAAATAGGTTGCATTGTCAAAAATCAAAGATTCTGGAACACCAAACCTGGTGACAATAAAAGAGTCAAGGAAGGATATCACCTATTCTGAGTTAACCACTCGTAAAGGGATGGCTTCAACCCATCTAGTGAAATAGTCAGTGGCTGTCAGAATGTATTTGTGCTGCTGTGAGGAAGCTAGTGTAATTGGACCAACAATGTCCAAGCCCCATTGCTGAAATTGAACTTCAAAAATAACAGGCTGGAGAGGTAGTGCTGCTTTCTTAAGTCTTCTGCCTGCTCTCTGACACTCCTGACATTTCCTAGTGAAGGAATATGCATCCTTAAACAAAGTAGGCCAATAATATCCAGCTTTAAGTACCTTGTGTGCAGTGGTTTCTCCGCCAAAGTGTCCCCCGGCTGGCCCTGCATGTAATTGAGGTAGCACACTATCAGCTTCATTTCTTTCTAAACAACGAAGGAGGACCCCTTCAAAATTCTTTTTGAACAGAATATTATCAATCAGCTGATAAGGGGCAGATTTTAATCTCAAAGCCCTTTTGCTACGTGAATCTAAATTTTTAGGAGCATTTCCATGTAATAGAAAAAACTTAATATCATGATACCAGGAATCAAGGGGGGCTGAGATCGGAAAGACTTCCCTTTCGAACAAAAAATGTTCTTCGATGAAGTGCAGATCAAATTCAGACATATCTGAAGATCCGGCTACCAGCTTGCAAAGCCCCTATCCTCTGACAATATTTAAAGGCTTGATTTCCAGGTCATACTCCTGAAGTGTTGTAACCCAATGGGCTCACTTTTCACCAGGTCCTTTTGCACCAAAAGATTCCTGACTGCAGAATATGGCACAATAACCTTGGTGTGTGACTTCAGCATATAAGGCCTAAAATGTTTTACTGACTTAAAGACAGCGAATGCTTGTTTGTCTACTTCTGGATAGTTGAGCTCTGCACCGTTCAAACCGGGACTTGTAAAAGCAATGGGAGCTTCATTATTTTCCTGATTTTTTTGTGTTAAAACAGCAGCATATGAAGAGTCAGAAGCAAACGTATACAAAATAAATGGTTTAGAGAAATCCGGGCTTATTAAGGTAGGAGCTTCAGCAATAGCCTTTAATATGTCATGAAAAGACTGTTTTTCTTCAGTGGACCATTTGAAATCAACATCTTTCTTAATCATTTTCTGAAGTGGTCTGGCTATCTCAGTGAAACCAGGAATAAATCTGGAGATAAAATTTATCTTCCCTAGAAATGACTGCATGGTTTTCTTTGAGTGAGGCATAGAAATCTGTGCTATAGCCTGGGTACGTTTAGGGTCAATATTAATACCTTGTTTTGAAACTACAAAACCCAATAACTTACCTTCAGTAACTGCAAAGATGGATTTCTTGGGATTCAGGGAGATCCCATATTTCCTGCAACGTTCAAAAACCCTCCTAAGATGTGTTGGGTGATCAACTCTGTTTTTTGAAAAGACAGTTATGTCGTCAAGGTAAATGACAAGAAATTGGCTGATCAAGCCTCTGAATGCAATATCCATTGCCCTTTGAAACGTTGCCCCAGCATTAATTAAGCCAAACGGCATTTTCCTGTAGGCATAAGTTCCCCAAGGGGTTCTAAAGGTTGTTTTCAACTGATCTATTTTGGACACTAATACTTGATTGTATCCCAAAAATCCATCTAAAAGTGAGAACATTTCAGAACCAGCGACCTGTTGTAATATCTTTTCCATAGGCGGAACGGGATAATTGTCTTTTTCCAAAACCTTGTTTATATTTCGGAAATCAATGCACAACCTAATATCACCATTTTTATTTCTAACGGGGATGATATTTGCCACCCACTATGCATGCCACACTGGAAAAATTATTCTAGCAGCGAGGAGTTTGTTAAGCTCTTTCTTAACAGCTGGTTCCATGCTAGGGTGCATTTTTCTCAATTTTTGCTGGAATGGTTTAGCCTGTTGTTTCGTGGGGATGACATGTTGCATTATGTTTGTATCAAATGTCTTGATATCGTCATATTTCCAAGCAAAAATGTCTTTAAACTCATTAAAGAGTCGTATGAAGGATGTTTTTTCTTGGGGAGTACATGTATTGCCCAGATTGACACATTGAGGACTGAGTTCAGAGCCTAAATTTATGACTTCAGATTGCATAGTAGAGCTGTTGGTTTTAAAGTTCCTTACACCTTTAAATTTATCTTTCAAATCATAGAATTTCTCAAATCTAGGAAGGGTACTGACCTGATCAAGAGATTCTTCAATTGAACAAGGTTTATGAATTACCACAAAGTTGTACAGATCTTCATCATGAGTCATTTCATCGATGACTGTATCTTTGAAGGTGTCCTTCATGGTCAAAAATTCAATTAACTGCTCATCATGGTCAAAAACCCTCCAATTGACAACATTATTGAGTATGGAAGGCCTGAAAAGCAGTTCAACAAAGAAAGAATCAGCAAACATCCCTTCCTATGGAATTAACCTTGAAGCAACATTAGCTAGGAGATCTGCTTCCTGATTCAAATAACGAGGGATAGAATTTATGTTAAAATCTTCAAATGATAATAATAAATTCCACAACTCTGTCTGGTAATTTCTTAGATGTCTAGCAATGCAATGTATAGTGTTACATACCTGTCTAACGATAATTTCAGAATCTCCTAACACTACCAAAGCTTTAGCTCCTAGATTGATTGCCTTTTTCAGCCCTTGAATAAGGACTTCATATTCAGAAATATTATTGGTGCATTCAAATTCCAACCTACAAGCAACAAAGTACCTTTTTCCTTGAGGATCTATTAACAGGAAACCAACCCTGGTTCCTTCCTTTGACTTAGACCCGTCAAAGTATAGAGACCAAAGGCCATCATTCAGGTCCAAATGTGCAGTGTTTGGAACCGGAATTTCGTCCAGAACTTGTGAAAAATGGAAAAATTCATATTGATGTTCTGAATCTTGGGCTGATGATGTATCAGCCTCAAGGTTCCCAAAGAAAAAGTCAACCATGTAATTGCCCATTATGGTATCAGTAAATAGCACTGGTTCATTTGAGTCATCTAGTTCAGTGACCGTGTGCTTCATATAACGTTCTCGATCAATTTTGATTTTGTTTGGATGACCATTATGAGGTATCCATAAGTGTGACCAGTCCATCGCAAAATATCCCTTCAGTTTTTCAGACCAGTCTCTGCTGAGGAATAAGCCATATGCCTCAGGGATATCTGCAACAATTATGTCAATGATGAAACGAACCTGAGGATTAGAGGCTAATCTAATCAGAACTTCGTTCAACTTTCCTATTACCTTTACATTAGATCGGTCAAGTTGCACAATGCTCGTATCACATGGCACAGGGACTGCATTAAGTTTTTTTCATACAGAGTATGGCATGACATTTTTCAAAGCCCCTGAATCTATCATACAGTTGTGTACTTTGCGATTGCAAATTTCAAATGTAAGCAGAAAAGGAGGGGTTGAGGAATCTGATTTCTTACCTATGGACGAGGCATTGACTGAAGATTTTGTTGGTTTGTCTTTGGAGCTAGCAGAACTATTTTGAGTGGAGGAAGGTTTTCCATTTTTACTTAAATAAACCCCTTGCATCATCTTATCTCAAATCACAGGAAATTTGAGGAGTTCATAGATAGAAATGTTGGCTTCTTTTCTTCAAATCCTCGACCAAGTCATACTCCAAATCAAAATATTGTGTAGACTTAGTGTTGGAAGGTTGGTTTTTTGTTTTGACAGTTGAACTGTCATCTGTAGATGTTGTGGAAGGTTCCTCTCAGGACTGATTTTTCTTGCTCCTAGTATTATATTGATGCTGATTGACATTCACAACAGCAACATCTTCATCATCGGTCGATTCTGTGGTATCCCAGAAATGACTGATAATTTGAGGAGGTTGTTCTTCAGTGTTACTGTCTTTACTTTGGCCATCCTCAGAATTCTGTCCTGAAGATTGGGTTTCACTTTCGGCCGATGTTTCTAAACCCGAGACCAACAATTTCAGGAAGCTATTAATTTCATCAACATTATTAGCTTCAGATGGTGGAATCTGTTTAGCAGCTGTATTTTGAAATGGTCTTCTAAAACGCTGTCTAGGTGGTTCTTTATTCGGAGCACTTTCAGAAGTACCTTTCTTCAAATCTATGATTTCATTGGATAGCTTCTTTATGACTCTTTGGAGACTATCCAAGTCTAGTGCATCCTGACCCTTTTTCTTAGGATTTGTGGTTTTGGAAGGACTCTCAGTATTTTTGCGAGAAGAAGACGCAGAATCGGTGTCTACCCCAGGGTTTGTCTTAATAGCAAACATGTCTTTCTCGACCTTAATGGCTTCATCAAAAGTTTCAGTGAGAGTGGGTTTGGCCGCTCTCCTGACAAACATGGCCATTGACATGGGTAGGGCTGAAGTATAAAATTCAATAGTGACATCTTCAGCCGGCCTTGAGGTGGCAGGAATTCTATTTCTAAGGGTCAAGAACCGCTGGTTAAAATCTTTAACATTCTCCTTGGTTTCCATACGAATTCTAGACAATTCTAATACCAACACAGTTGGAGTCTTATCATCTCCAAACTTGTTCATGAAAGCCAACTCCAATTCATTCTAGTTGGTGATAGAACCAGTGGTAAGTGAAAAATACCAAGTCGAAGCTTTTCCCTCAAACGTGTAAGGGAAAATTCAACAGACTACGTCTTTGTGTTCAACATCCAAAAGCTGAACTGCTAGCATGAATTTTTTAACATGATCTTCTGTGGGCTCTTTCAGCTCGGGATTGAACTTGGGCAACAATTTCTTAGGATGTTTTGGTAAAGGATGTTGATTCCCAGGCACAGCAACCGCATCCTGAGCTAGCCATGGCATACTGGCATTGGGGTTTAGGTTTAGACCATCCATGGTCCTTGGAGAAGGAGGTGGCAAAGGTGGTGTTTGAAAAATGTGAGGAGGTGAATGTGGCGGTGATGGTGGTTGACCAGACCCCCCTGTAGCAGGTGGTCCTGAAGAATATGAAGGTTGGTTGGTGCCTATTAGAGGCTATTGTAATTGAAGGTCAGGGAGGACACCTAAAGGTTGATCCTGTTCTTCAGGTGCAGAATCAGTATGATGAGTGCGCGGACGTCTGATCTGAGGAAGAGGAATTTCGGAGGGTTGGATTCCAGTAAGATTTGAATAGGCTCTCGTTAAAATCCTACGGGGTTCATTGATGTCCTGTTCGAATTGATCAAGTTATTCATGTGGATGGGCACCGCTAGCATTGAACTGATGAATGAGATTTTGAACAGTATCGTTCAACGGAGTCTCCTCTAATTACTATGACTGGAATGTTTGTGGTTGAGATGATGATTTTATTTGAGGGGTCGAGGGCTGATTAATTTTGTGTACAGGATTGTTTTCATCAGCCATTTGCTTAAGCTGGCCCTCCTTCTAGCGCCATTGTTGACGAGCTGAAGATGGCACAATTGTCAACTGAGAGGCAACCCAATCCAAAAGTTTTCAAATATGCTCTCAGTCGTTTAAGTAGCTGCCTCTGATGGGATTAAGGCCCCGTTGCCTTCCCTAAACTACTCCCAGCTACAGGGAAAAAATCAAAAAGAAAAACTAAAGCTACCTTTTGTTAACTAAATCTATAGTATATACACAGTAGACTGTTAAAGATAATTACTGAATTAGATGGTATATTACACGACTAATAACTAGAAATTAATCTATTTAACCACTTAATCTATGAATGCAATAACAAATAATTAATGAAATATTAACAGATTCGATCAATTTTACATAAATTACACTATAAACACCTATACATTAATAACAGGATTGAAATTATGACTTATCAACACATTAATTTCGAATCTGATCCAATAGGTTTTCTATAAAAAGATATACATAAAGAGAAACTACCTAAATGTACTATCCTCATCAGGAGCGTGATAGAAGTAACCTGGAATTAAATTTGCAAATAATGCTACTATGCTAAAAATATTCAGAAGAAATTCAGAAATTTAAACAAGATGACACAGTGAACAAGTATATCACACACATCATGATGAAAACATCAAATCTACTATGTGACATATATTAGCAAATTAAAACCAGCATAAGTCGACAGTTAAACAAGATGCGTTTTGCATAATTCATTAAAGAAATGATGACAAAACATAAAGACTGCAGAAAAAGTGACAAGATCAAACGATATCATAAATACATTTCCAAAGTATAAATACTATAAATATATATATAGATATCACCAGTCAAAAGAGTTGTAACTGCCAACAAAAAATTGTCTTAGGTCACAGGAAATGATTACAGTGATCTTGCCTCGCCCTTTTCTCCAACTATCGACCCCTTATCCAGTAACACATGTCTCCTTTAAACACATTTAATCTCACATGTAGATAGTTCTATAAAACTGGAAAATACAAAATCGAAATCTTAACCAATTTCATTAAAAATGACAAATGCAATTATCATTTTTCTATATGCGTTATAATGTCTCGAAATAGGAAAGATTCGATTTATAACGCAAAATCACAAAATGATCAAGACAATAACAATTTAGTGACACCTGGGAAACAGCAAATCCAACCAATTTGTTCACGATTCCCCAGGGATCATCCTCAAAATGAGCGATCCAAGAAAAACACATCAACCATATAACCTGCAGCACTACACAATAAAAGAAATAATTAACACATACACAAGAGCAAAATAAAATAAACTACATAATCCATCAATCAAATCCAACCAATACCTGTAACAAAATAACTTGATTATCACTTGAGTATAAACTTCAAACCTGAAATATTCTTAAATATATATACAATAGTGAGGGTGCCCAAAATATTATAATTTCACGGGAGCATTAAACACCAGGATATTCACACCATTCACCGGATTCTGTGAATGACCTTTGAATTGCATTAAAGTAACCTGAGCATTGAGCTCACGCACTTTTTCCTCACTCTTATGATTCTCGTTTTGCAGTTTCAGTACTCTCCGAATCAACCTGTTTTTATGCTTCTTCAAATGCAGTAGACACTTATCATCGGAATCAGATTTCTCTTTCATCCTTGTATTCTCGGCTTTCATAGCATCATGATGTGCTACCATTCCTGTTATTTCTTCCTCCATCCTATGTATTTTATCCAACAAACAATTTACAAATAGCGGGTGAATCATTTCACCAATTCGATAGGAACCCGGTAATTTTGCTTCTACAGTCTTGCCCTTAGTCGAAGGATCGACCAAAGGGTCAACCTGAAGATCCTTATCAGACACATGAGGACTGTTATCGCCATGGTTCACGATAGGCTCATGATCAATGTCAAGGCCATCATTAGGCGAGACAGGATTCTCTTCTTCGTCATCTAGCACAACTGTTTCAATGTCTTTATTATTGCTCACGAAATATTTAACAGCACTAACCTTGGCTAACATACTCCTCGTGAACCTGCCAGTGACCTTACCATTCGGCCTTTTTCCCTTCTGTTCGCAGGTATTGTCATTGCGTTTCGGTGTCACAGGGGATATGTTTAAATACTTCCTCCTACGCTTGGAAGGCATACGAGTACCAGGACTACATACAGGAGTGGGAGCGAGATCATTGCGGACGCTGGGGCTTACACCACCAACAGGGTTTGACACAGGCTTATGCACAGGTGAAGCCGGAGCTCGACAAGGCTCTTGATGCCTAACACATTCTTCAGGGCAGTCGAACTGACAATGGCAGAATGCCAAGAAACCATTATGTTCGATGAAATCATCCCATGACCAATTGTTTTTAGATAATTCTCTTTCTACCAATATCCTAACGAGGCCATGATGAAACAGACTACGACTGATGTTCTTCGGCCCCTTTTTAATGGGTGAAGACATTTTGGTCAAACTCTGAACAATAAGGAAAATTAACGGGAAAGCCGAGAAAAACAGACAACAATCGAAGGTGATAGACATAATCTGAGGAAAGACGACCCTCACAGGTCACGTACTGGTGAATAACATCTAGGACCGGTTTCCATTCTTTCTGGAAACATTTCCGCGATACACCAGTTCTAAAGGACACATCCTGGCAAGGATTCTTCAACATCTACCTCCATTCCGTGACCTCCATCTGCTTATACTTGAACCAACGTTCACCTGTCAACGGCAAACCTGTAGCTAGAGAAACTGAGCACTCATCGACCCTAAATTGGAGGTCGGCCACCTTAACCCTAGCATCGAACAATGACAAAGCAAATAACCTGGTCACCTCAGGGTTTGAGTCTGTAAACTTGCGGATGAACGACAACCATCCAACTGCTTCAACCTTGGCTAAAAGTTCAGGGTTTCCATCAAAGAGTTTCATGTCACTAGGTTCAACTCTAACCACCGGATCCATAGTTGCGAGCGCAAATGTACGCAGTCGCACACAGGAGAGACACCACAAATCAAAACCTGACAGTAAACTGGAGAGCGAGCATTCAGGATGCAAACCAAGCAGAAAACACAAGCAATGAAACCCAATGCTCTCATAAACAAAATGCGCCATGACCAAATCCAGACAAGACCCCTCTAAACTTGGCATGGGGGAGGGAGAATGATCATGCAGAGCGGTAATCAAGTGATAAAAGAAATGATGGCAAAGACTCCAGACTAGACTCGTTTTGCCATAATTTATCCGACGCAATCGACATACAACCACACCTTAAATGAATCACAGGTGTTCAACGATCATGTAGCCATGATGCTGAGCACGTACTGGAAATTGAATATCGTTTACAGAGTCATGTATGTGTGTAATGATATCGTATCCATCTGTAATCAAATGGATCAAATAGCGACGCGAGTCAAAACAACCATAGGGGATGAACCTTGAGCGTTTAATATATCAACCTTACCCTTTGATGGTTTAAATCTTTGAAAGAGGCGAGCATACGACACGACATCAAACCAACCCCAAACTTCACATGCATGATTATAAATTAAGATATGGAGCATATTATAAAGGTCGGGATCAAATAATAAGGTTGGACTACACATAATTCGAAAGTTAAACAACAAGCCTTGGAGATAAAATTTGCATGAACTTTGATAAGGTACCAACCAATACCATAATCGACCTTCCAATTTCACAACCTTATTAAAACCACATAAACGCAAATAAAAATATCAAGTAATAAGTGTTCTAATAAGGCTTATGCTCATGTTATAGTAAAAGATATGGAAATCAAAATGATAATACCCTAATCTGAAAGGTAAGCCAATTCAAAATGATGATTTCAATGTAGTTATTTATGTCAACTAACCATAGTTCACAAAGGTTGTAAAAAACATGGAATTTCAATGTTTCAGTAGCTCACGGAATGTGATTGTTTCAGTAGCTTCCATTCCTTAGATTTTAAATAAGAAATTCAAACATTTCATCAAACAAAATAGAATTTTGTTTGATGAATTTTTTTTTTTAAAGGCTGTTGGGTAGGAGCACAACACATGCCTATGTAGATGCTTTGATTATGATGTTATGATGATTATCATTTATATGAAAGTATTGTGCTTATGCGATTATCATGCGGTAGTCGTCATCAGATTCATTATTTCATAACAAAAACATATAGTTGATTGTAATCCTTGATATGATGTGATATGTATGATGTGGTACATGGGCACCCATCCATGATGTAATTGATTTTATGATTTTATGTGATGAAAGGAACTAATGTTGATAATATGGACCAGCTATTGATTTAATATTGTTATGAATGCATGTTTGCATAGTGCTAACCTACAGGGTACAGGGGCTATGTGATAGCCAAGTGTGTGATGCAAAGTATGACTCAATACATATCTTGAAGAAGAGCCTTAATTTCCAAGTGATGGTACGATGACACGTACCAATAAACTCGATAGCAACGCAGTATGGTTTGATGAGTATGTACCCAGTATGTTGAGAGGGATGGATGCATTTCCCACCCTATGTCTCTTTGATACCCGAGGTCGTGGGAGGGTAGTGCTGAGACACGCTCCCCAAGTTGTTGTGATGACGATGGTCAGATGGCTGCTAGGAGAGGCTAGGTCCGCTAGTTAGCCGACGCTACCGCTCTCAGGTTCTGTGTGGAAAGGTCAGTACAACTGGCATCCACTTTGTACTAGTAGAGGAAGGATAGGGAGGATTTGGATGTAGGTTAGGATGGTTTCACATATTAGTTATTATTGTTGAGTGTTGGACATTTATGATACCGGATTAGTGATGGTAGGTACCAATCTTAATTAATTCATTAATAAGAACATGACTGTTAAATAACTATGAATGTCAAAAGAAATCATATTATATATGTATATTGGTCTTGTTACGTGAAATATTATTTATATCAGCTAGAATTTAGGGGTTTTTGCTATAGTGCATGTACTGGCCATGCATGCACACCTCACACATGCACGCTAGTATGAAATATTAATTGAAAAAACATTAAATAGTTGGATGGGTTAACTAAGTAATTGTGATTTATTTAAACTTGTAAATGTACCTTATTTATTAAAAATCAATGTGCGGGGGGACTTAACAAACATAAACATGTCGATGTTATCATTTCAATCAATTAATAATAATACCGCAATTAGTTATTATTGATTAATAATAATAATTGTTATTTTATTTTGTTGTCATTATCTATTATCAATATTTTTATTATTAAGTACTTATTATTTTATTATTAAGTACTTATTATTGGTTACAAAGAACATGACATCAAGAGAACCTTTAGGAACCCCTCAGGCAAACTAGGAAACCCCCACCAACGCACTGACAAAAAGAGGGCCTACCTCCCTTACATTCAAGGCGTCACGAATAAGATTTCCAAAATCTTAAAAAAGAAAGAAATTATTACTTCTTTCAAACCCCTAGAAACCATAAGGCAAAAAATGAGGACTGTTAAAGACAAGGTTGATAAGCATCAGCATAAAGGTGTCTATAAGGTCACATGTTCGTGTGGCCTTAACTACATTGGGGAAACTGGTAGGTCACTCAAAGTTAGGATAAAGGAACATGGAGCCAACATCCGCAACCAGCGTGTCCGCACCTCTGCCTTGGCAGAACACTCGGAGAAGTCTAAACACCACATATGTCTTGAAGACTCTTCGTTTCTTGCAAAAGAAAACCACTGCTTTAAACGAAGATTCAGAGAAGCCCTAGAAATTATCAAACACCATAATAACCTCAATAGGGATGGTGGGTTTGAAGTTAGCAGGAATTGGGTCCCCCTTATTAAAGGTCAAAACAAGTCCGAATTGTCTAGGTTATAACCTGTCTCAGATAAATAAATAAATTAACCCTAAAAACCCAATTATTAACAAAACCCTAATTTATTAATTAATTAGTGAACCCTTAATTATTAACAAACCCTAATTTAATTAATTTATAAAAAAAATTTCCTAATTGAAAAACTTAATACCTTATTAAAAACCTTAGTATAGGTTTAGAAATAACCCTAATTTCAACTTTAGCTTTTCCTTTAGATAAACTTTTTAAACTTAAACAAAATTTAAAATATTTAAATAACTTTAATATTAATTAATACCAAAACTTTGTAGATCAACACCTTAATTTTAAAACTTTAAATTCTAAACTTTAATTTTGAAACTTTAAATAAAATTTAAAAATTTTTAATATTACTTTACAACTTTATTAAATTCTAAACTTTAACTAAAATTTAAAAAAAATTAATATTACTTTAAAACTTTATTAAATTCTAAACTTTAATTAAACTTTAAAAAAATTTAATATTACTTTAAACCTTAAACTTTATTATTTAAACTTTAAAGAAATAAAAAATCTTTAAAATTTGTTAATTAATAAAAATTTTATTAATGAAAGAATTTAAATAATTAAAAAATTAAAAATATTTTAATCAAAAATTAAAAATACTCTACTTATACATAAGATTAGTCGGCTTCTTTTAAATCCTTATGAGCTGAAGCCTATTTATTCTCCAGAGCTGCAGCTTACCCATCCAATTTGACTACTTGTCCTGATGATGGTTCCCGATTCGGAATCGAAACGTCGACTAAAAATGTCTACTGCGGAATTCCTCGAAAAACCCTATTCTAACATATCTCACCACAGAAACCTACAAAATGAAACATATAATAATTTACAATACTATTATTACCATTATTTTACCATTTAGCATAAAACCTTAAACAAACAATAATTGTGTAATTGTATGACAACTGGTTATGTTTTAAATTTACACGTTCAATTCAATAGGATAAACATCTAGTAATTTCCCACCATCTCATCCCGGGTGAAAATTGTACAATTCAAGAAAAATTAATTGCGTACAACGAATGTCTTAATAAAAACCTGAACTAGTTGAACTGCCCAAGAAAGAACGGAATAAAACTTATTATTTTAAATATGAAGGAGGCGGTGGAAGAAGAAAGGTGGTGGAAGAAAGCAGGGGAAGGAGGTATAAGGAGGGGGATCGAATGGTTGAAGAGGGGGATTTTTTGGCAGAGCATCTGGAGGGAGAAAATTTTTATAGAAGAAGAGAGTAAGGGAGGTGATGGAACAAGAAGGGAAGAAAACTAGAGGAGGGGGTTAACTCCAAGAGAAGAATTACACTCATCAAACAAGGAAGTTGCTATCGGGTTTATCGGCACATGGGCTCGGGGGCTAGGAAACCCGTCGGTTTCCTAGGGCCAGCAGGTTCAACGCTGGTCGGCAAGGTGGATCATCCGAATTGGCATCAAGATTCAGACAAGGCTCAGACCAGGGAGAGGTAAGGCTACAAGAGCAGGATTTAGGGACTATCTTCAGCTTGCTTAAAATTCAGGTATTTTTCAGTGTGACTCTCGTTAATGCACAAATAAACAAATCCGTAAAATTAGAATAATATTTAATGTTATTTTGCTGTTACATAGTAGGACTTAGTGCTTTGCCCAGCAAGCAAAGCACTACAAGAATGATTTTGTATTCATATTGATTAAGTAAATGGTAGGATTATCATGTTACTAACTTTGATGTTGGATTGACAACTCCAGGAAGGTATGTGTTTCCCTAAACTAGTAATATGTAATTTGATATGTATATTGTATGATGATTTAAGAAATATGATAATGGAAGTTCATATGGTCTTATATGTATTTCACATATCATATTTTCCCATGGGTTTTATATCTAGTTTGTAAGAAATAAAATGGTTAGTAGTTATCTTATTTATAAGTAAGTTTTAGTACAATTATTAATGATCGAATGAGATGTTAGTACCGTTCTTTGTTTAAGTATTTTTACTAGGGATATAGGAATATTATGGAATTCCATGTGGTTGTATATGGAATCCCCATATTAGGTCACCCATTAGGCACTACAACAAAAACTGGATTTAGCATCTCTTTTTGCATCCTTTTTTGCATCTAGACCATCTTTCAGTGTATTTTTCTTCATTTTTTGGACAAAATGGCGCAATTTCATGGGTTGGTGCTATTTTTGGCATTTTTTACGTCCTTTTTCTAAATCTGGCGCAAATTGTAGCGTAATTTGCACCAGGTTTTGCACCTAGTTATGCGCCAAGTTTTGCATCAGGTTTTGCGATAGGTTTTGAACCTAGTTTTGCACCTAATTTTGCGCCTAGTTTGTACATCTACTCTTGTTGCACCCACTTTAACGCCCATGTTTGCCTCAACTTTTAAGCCCTTGTTTTCATCCATTTTTGCATCCTTTTTTACATCAACTTTTGCATCCACTTCTTCTTCTTTTTTTGCATCCCTTTGTGCACCAAGTTTTGCATCAAAGTTTACATCCTGTTTTGAGTCTATTTTTGCATCTCGTTTTGTTTCAGCTATTTTTGCATCCACTTTTGCATCCATTTTTTCATCCACTTTTGCACCCACGTTTTCATCCCTTTTTGCATCCCATTTTGCATCTATGTTTACGTCTTTTTTTGCATCCACGTTTGCATCCACTTTTTTCGCGTCCCAATTCCCACCCATTTTTGTGCTTACTTTTACACCCACTTTTGCTTCAACTTTTGCATCTTTTTTTGCATCCAATTTTACAGCAGTTATTGCATCCCTTTTTGCATCCATTTTTGCATCCACTTTTGCATCGGGTTTTGCGTTGGGTGTTACGACTACTTTTGCATCTACTTTTGTTGCATCCACTTTCACATCCAATTTTGTATCCAATTTTACATCAATGGTTGTATCCACTTTTGTGCCACTTTTTTCATCATGTTTTGCTTCCATGATTGCATAATTTTTTGCATCCACTTTTGCATCACCTTTTGCATCCATTTTTGGTGCACCCCATTATGTGCCCACTTTTGCGCCTACTTTTGTTGCATCCACGTTTGCATCCTTTTTTGCATCCATGTTTTTATCCACTTTTGCATCCAGTTTTACACCCAGATGTTGAAGATGAAAATGAGGATAATGATTATGATATTGAGGATGGTTATGATGATGATGATAATGTTGTTGATAATGAGGAGAATGATGACAATGATAACGATGATGATGATTATGATGAGGAGGAGGAGGAGGAGGATAATGACAATGACGACATTGCCGATGATTATGATGGCAATGAAATGAATGGTGATGATGGTGATGATGACAATTATGATGAGTACAATCAGAATGATGATGTTGATCATCTTAAAAAATAAGTTGTTATTTGCCATGCATAAATTGTGTGTGTCCTCCAAGACCCTTCTCCACTAATCACATATTTTGGGTAGATGTTATTTCTTATGCCAAAGGTAATGATGAATAATTGATGAAAATGTCAATAATCATGATGATGATGTCAAGGACAATGGTGATGTTGATGACATGGATGATGATTATGCCGATGATGATGACTATTGTGATAATCATGATGACAATGACAAAGATGATGATCAGCATCATCATCATCATTTCCATCATTGTCTTCATTAAAAACATCATCACTGTCATTGTCATCTAGTTCATCATTATCATCATTTAAAGCATATGGGATATGTTTACCATTTAAAGCATGCATAACAAGTGGGATTATTCTAAAACACCCCACCAAAGTACAAAATTCAAACCACAAGGGAGACATAATATTGAAATTGTTCCAATTTTCTTTCTCCCAACAAAACATGTTTCATTTTAGGGAATTATGTTAAAATCCATACATTCATAGTCCATCCATACTATACTTGTAATAAATGTAAATATAATACTTACCCTTGACTGTTGATTTTTTTGGTGTGCAGACCTGTTTACCCTTGACTGTTGATTCTTCTGGTGTGCAGACTTGTTTACCCTTGAATGTTTATTTTTTTCCTCTTCCAGCACTTTTAGCCTTGAGAGTTGCTCAAATCCTTTCAATTCTCTTTTTTTGTAGCAACTCATTTTTGTTTTTAGTTGTTTTATTCAATTTTTCCAATCTTGCTTCATATTCTGCAGTCTCATTTTGTTGTTTAATGATCATCTCTCTCAATGCCCTTTAATGAAACTCAACCTTCAAACCTGCAATAAATGTTTCTTTATGCTTTAATTCTTGTTGAAGTTCTGCTTCCTTACCAAATACAGTCTTCAATGGTGGCATGTTCAAAACTTCAGGCCTGTTTTTCAGCTCATTTTCAAGTCTCCCTATAGTTTCCTCATTTTTTTTTGATACATGTCTTTCAGTCTGTCAAGGTCAGAAATCGATTCTACTAGAACTACAGTAAATTTAGAACATTGATCCTTAATAAGTTGATCCTTCTGGCCAATTATTTTTTCATTTTTCACAATTCTTTTCTCTAAACCTGTAACATGATGTACCAAATCAAGAATTTGGACATCCTTAGTTCTGCACAATTCATCGCTAGCTTTGAAGGAATCCTCCCACAAGGTAGATTGTTCTTTGAAATGTACCATTTTATCAAATAAAGAAAAAACAAATCTACCATCAAAAGAATATTTGGCATGAATTAGGTCTTCATCACTCGTTGGTGAATGGTCCATATCATTGTTCACAAATTCCTCCCATTGATCTGCATTTTCATTTCCATGCATTCCAACCAAAGTTGTGACAACAACATCTTCTTCAAGGGAAAGCGAAGGCATTTCGTTTCCCACGAGTTCCATATTGTCTTCTAAAGGTTGGTTTATCTTCTTTTTCTGGTTGAGTCACTCGTTGAAGAAGCAGAGTATGACTAATCTCTCTAGTTTTGGATATGGTTGATAAATAAATCTGGGCTCAATTTGCGCTCAATCAATCACCAAGAACCTTGTCGCAACTACAGCAAATGTGTCGAAAATGCATGAGTTGACCCACGCATTGAAAGCTAGCATTGGTTTCGCGGGTGTGCAAAAATAGCCATATATCGTCGATATAGAGACGAAAGTTCCTCTAAAATTAAAAACATCAATATTGCCACGATTTTTCTGCCATTATAAAAAAAATGAAGTATTAATCCACGAATGTTCAAAATGTGGAAATATTTCATGGAAAAATATGACTAAATGTATTAGTGGATCCATCTTGGAAGGCACTCTACCCTGTACCATCAATCACCTCGCACAGGCTTTGTCTTTGATGCCTCTCTCAACACATAACAAGAATTTAAAGGCCAGCGGTGCTCGGATCAGCTACCTGGTCACCCTGCTCGATGGCCTTGTACGGACTTGGCTCGAGCAGTAGATTATAATATGCATCCTCTACGACCACTCCATTGAATTTAGGAATTCCATCTCTCAAGCCAAATAGAGAGAAAGAAACAACAAGCAAGTAATTCACTCACTAATAATGTCACTTAGACTCCATGCAATGCCTCACATGGGTAGCAACTCGAGGGGAGCACAAGGCCAAACAACATTTTGTTGTTCCATTTCTATTGGGTATAGAGACGATATCCACATAAGTGTGCGTAGAGTGGTGGATGACTGGGAAGTCGATTTCGTAGCTCATCACCGCACAACACAACCCTTGCGTCATAGGCTTTTCCACTACTAGCGGATGAATATTTGTCTTTCCCAGTTTCTATAGGAAAGCAACTGTGCTCCCTCACCTCCAACTTCCAGCGATTCTGATAGCTCCTCAACACAACAAAAATCCTTGGCTTCATTGAGTCTGAACCAACAAGACCCTGCCAAAGAAATTAACTAGATCAAGGACACCAAGTACACATGATGTATGTCAGAGGCTCCACTCGACGTGGCAACAAGGGGGCGGATTGAAGAAGGGCACATGCAGATTGACAGCTCACCATAATAGATGTCGACACCTCCTCCTGCAACGGAGATGCATAAGGATATTGAAACTGCTCTCTCTGGTGAAGATGACGGCTACATCAAGCCATGTCCCATTGTCAAAGAACCATGGTGAAAGCTATAAGGTCCCAAGAATTTCTAAAATCTTATGTGTTTTTTTTCTCTTTTCTATTAGCTTTGTTAGTATGCCGAATAAATATGATAGTTTTGACAGGGAAGACTTGGTTTCCCTCACAAAGGGAAATGTACAAACTGATGCAACAATTTTATGTATGTGCCCTGATATTAAAGATACACATGTCTCAAACACTATGCATGTAATATTTTTTGTACTTTAATATAATTTTATGCCACTTACAAAAAAAATGTTTGTACTAAAACTTAGATTCTCCTTTTCGAGCTCTTTCCTGGGTTCCTTTTCTAGCTTGCCTCTATATTATGATTTCCACTCTAATCCAATATCTAAGCGAGAGCCTCCAAAATCACAAGAAGGTGCAAACTTTCTCTCTAGAGATACGGTGAGGATAGACATGTTGCATGAGATATTAGTGACTTGTATTTCTAGTTTTTCAAATCCTTGCTCATAATCACCTACAATTTTTTCGCTATACGTGTCCACCGTGTTTAGGGTTTGAGGAATTTTTACACCACTAAATCTTGCAATTTCCCACAAAAATCCAAAGAAAACTTCCCTCATAACAATATGTTTCATAAATTTCCATGTATATTCCATTGGAACAGTTTGTCACAATGGATTTTACAACTTAATTATTTGTATTAGCATATTTCTTTTGAATGCTAAATAAATTGGGACTGAAAGAAAAATAACTAGAGAAAATATAGACACAAGATCGACATAAGATTTACCCTGGGATAACCCATTATGAGGAAAATCCAAGCCATAAATTGCTACTACAGGATCTCCTACGCCCTTGGTTTTACTCTAATATAGACCCCCTTATTATTACTCAACTATGGAACAATACAATAATATCATAAGAATGAATCCCCCTCTTCTCCTAATGCCTCAGTATTTAATGTAACCTCATAGTCATATAGGGTTATTTTTAGGTTTTTTTCATTCATTGATTCTTGATTAGGGTTAGGGTTTTGTACCTTCTAAAATGTCCTTGAATTTCCACACGTAACCAACTTTTCATGCATGAGAAATGATAGATCACAAGGAATCCACATGGTATCATGGTGGTCAACTAGATAGGTTAGCTTGTAAAAGGCATAACTCCTTCATATGGACTTCAATTAAGATGAATCTTGCACCATTGGAAAGGAATCTAAGTGTGGAATTGTGTTAAGGGAGTTGTGTAAGTGATGATCTTTTGAACCCAAAAAACACCATGTAAGCCCTCAAATAGGCCTCGTAAGGTTCCAAACCCCAAATATACAAAGTGAGAGTTGTCCCTAAAGTGGGCCCATCAAATCAATTCACCCAATCTTTCGATCCAAAAATAACTAAAATAAATGAAAAAATATGTATTGATCCATTTTGGATCATACTCGAAAGTGAAAGAACCCACTAGGAGTGTGTGTTTCATAGTTGTTGTCTTTCTTTAGTATTTCTTAGGGTTATAAGGTTCATTTCTTATGCAAGGTCCTTGTTTTTCCTTTTGTCCATCATTTAATACCCTAGATCCATCTTTTCTATCTCAAACAAATTAATGAAGCTCATATCCTAGTTAGAGGGTAAAGACAACATATAGAGGTCCTATGTGGCATTTTAGTGCAGATTTCATGATGCTTGAGCTTGAGAAATGTTTTTAAATGCCTAAGGCCCTTGATATCCTTCTTTGAGCACTATTTTACACCCAAATAACCATCAACTATAGAAAAGAAATCATAATGTCTCTTTAAGAAACACTTATGTTGTATAGATCCCCCCAAAAAAGATATGGTTTATAGGTATAAGTGTATTTCATGGTGATTGAGAGAAGTAAGATTCATTTAATGCCCTTTTACACTCCCACAATCCTCATTAGACCTTCATACATATTCTTGGTTCACAACTAACCTAGTAGTGGTTCCCATGTACTAATTTTTGAGGTTAGTAATACCATGCACTGTTCATATGTGCTGGTTTGAGGATTTTTCCACGGAATCCTAGGAAGTAAGGGTCGGGGATCGAGGATCTTTTTTTCTTCCCCTAGTATGTTCAAGGACTCAAGACCCATCCAAAGTTCCCAAAATATCATAATGGAAGATGAATTCAAATCAAATGCCAAAGACACCCTAAAGAGGGATTGTGTCATGGTTTATAGGTTTCGTTCATAATTACTAATATAAAAAAGGTTCAATTAGAGAGGAAAGATGGTGTTTCCCTACTTACCACGTTTATCCCTCAACCACCATTTCCATTGCATAGAACCTACTCATTGCACGTATATCAACTCCGAAGTCCAAAAACCAGTTATAAGGGGAGGGATCCTCAAAATTTCAAAAACATCATAATGCACTTTTTTTCATTCACTGATGATTGTCAAGTATCAATGACCCATCCATGTTTCTTAGACATTATAATGGCATCCATATCAAACTCAAGTGTCAAAAACCCATGTAGAGGTGTGACTCCATGCCATTTTACATAGCCCTTGATTATGAGAAGACTTGTGTAGTGCATAAAGGAATTTGTGTACCTTTCTTATGTTATTTAGAGACTAAGAACCATTCTCGATCTTCAAAACCTAGATTCATTTTTCCCATATCCATTGAATAGACTAAAGATATCTTAGTGTGGAGGTTAGAGCTATGTTTAGCTATGTAAACATGTGTAATTGTATTTTAAGTTTTTGGCATTTGATTTTATATTTTCCATTACACATTCACATGGAAAAGCTAAGCTTAAAAATTACATATTACTTCATAACCCATATTGCAACTGAATATGAAGCAAACCCTACCACACGGCCCTGTCTCTATCAGAAACCTCTCACGGTGGGATTTCCCTACGCTGTCTTCTGCCAGAACCAATTTCATTATTTGGCATTTCATCGGCACTTCTATCCTCTGTTCCAAGATCAATATTTAAATCAAGCGAAAATGATGATGGGTGGTGGTGGAGAAGTCGAAGGCATGGGATTGGGGGTGATGGTCGCCTTGCCTCTGCAGTTAACTCCCACTGTTGCAATTTCCTCGGGAGACCACCTTGGAGGATCCAATAACTGTAGCCTTCTTACAAACAATGGTGGTGGTGGTCTTAATAACAACATCAAGAAGGATGATAGGATTCCTCAATGGGGATTAAATGAGACCAAGGAATTCATTGCAATCAGGGCTGAGCTTGAGAAGGATTTCACTCAGACAAAGAGGAACAAGACTCTGTGGGAGCTCATTTCTTCAAGGATGAAGGAGAAGGGTTTCAGGAGGAGCTCCGAGCAGTGCAAATTCAAGTGGAAGAACTTGGTAAATCGATACAAGGTATGTTTTGGTTTTTGTTAATTCGTTTATGTGTCTGTATGTATGTAGATTTATTCATTTTGTTTCGCTTGAAATTCATCTCAAGGCACTGGGAATTGACATGTTGACATTCGGTAATAGTGCGAAATTTATGGCAGTTTGTATTAGATAGATGTAGGGCTCTTTATGTTCGCTGTTTGTGATTGGGTCTCTATTGAAATCAATTCAAATCCATCGGGAATGTTCTGTTAGCATCTGGGTATGCTAGTTAATCTTTGATATGTTGTGCTGTGGATGTTAGTAATCTGATTTGTTACCATTGAATCTTTTATGTGGTTGTGCTTAAAATTGGTTTGGTTATTGTTTTTTTGGTTTTTTATTTGGGCAAGCTCGGAATCAAGTTTAGGGCATTCGGTATGGCATATTACCATTTTGGCATGCCGATTTAGAATTCATGGCATGTTACCATTTGAGCATGCCAATTTAGAATTCATGGCAATTTGTTGTAGCTGTAGGGGCTCTGTAATTTTTATTTATTTATTTGGGTTTCAGTTGAATCAATTCGAAAATGCACTGGAATTCATGGCATGTTACCATTTGGCCATGCCAGTTTAGAATTCATGGCAATTTGTTGTAGCTATAGGGGCTCTGTACTTTTTACTTATTTATTTGGGTTTTAGTTGAATCAATTTGAAAATCCACTGGAATTCATGGCATGTTACCATTTGGCCATGCCAGTTTAGAATTCATGGCAATTTGTTGTAGTTGTAGGGACTCTGTACTTTTTATTTATTTATTTGGGTTTCAGTTGAATCAATTCGAAAATGCACTGGAATTCATGGCATGTTACCATTTGGCCATGCCAGTTTAGAGTTCATGGCAATTTGTTGTAGCTGTAGGGGTTTTGTACTTGTTTATTTATTTATTTATTTGGGTTTCACTTGAATCAATTTGAAAATGCACTAGGAATGATGTGTTAGTATTTGGGTATGGTGGTTTAACTTTAAACCTTTAGTTGCCATCATCTGCTTTGTTACCATTTGGGTCTCTGATGTTGGCTTATGGTTTAGTGGTTGGCATGGAGTGTTGTTTTCAAGACCCTGTGGGTGTGGAGCGCTTGTGTTCCCTCCCCTCCTTTGATGTCAATTTGGTCCAAGTGGATGATAGTAGGATATTAGGATGTTTTTCCTTTTATATTTTTGAAAATTGAGTTAATTGTTTCTATTTTGGGTGTGCTTAGAAGTGTTCAGGGTATTGGGAATGTCGTGTTAACATTTGGGCATGCCAGTTTAGAATCTGTGTTAGTTTCAGGGTATTGGCAATGGCATGTTACCATTTGGGCATGCCAATTTAGAATCCATGTCAATTTCAGGGTATTGGGAATGGCATGTTACTGTTTGGTCATGCCATTTTAGAATCCATGTCAATTTCAGGGCATTGGGAATGTCATGTTACCGTTTGGGCATGCCAGTTCAGAATCCACATCAATTTCAGGGTATTGGTAATGGCATGTTACCATTTGGGCATGCCAGTTTAAAATCCATGACAATTTCTTATTGATGCGACTGTCTCAGTCCTTGCTTTTATGGATGTGTGTCTGCTTTAAAATCGTAATAACTACACTAGGAATGGTGCATTAGAATTTGGGTATGCCATGCATGGTCTTGGAAAACAAAGCCTCCAACTTTTTGAAGAAATGAAACGTTGTGGTTGTAATCCAGACCATATTTCCTTCCTTGGTGTTCTGTCGACATGTTGTCATGCAGGCTTAGTGAATGATGGCTGGCAGTACTTCGAGTCTATCAGTCAATATTATCGCATCACACCTACAATGGAGCACTATAGCTGCATGGTTGATCTGCTTGGCCGTGCTGGGCTCCTAGATGATGCTCAAGATTTTATCAAGAAAATTCCAGTTGAACCTAATTCTACCATATGAGGTTCTTTACTTGCTGCTTGCAGGGTCCATATTAATATAGATTTAGCAGAAAATATGGCAGAATGCCTTTTCAAGTTGGATCCTAACAATGCTGCACCTTATGTGATGTTGTCAAACATCTGTGCAGTGGTTGGCAAGTGGGACCATGTTCAAAAGTTGAGGAAAATGATGAAATATGGGAGAATAGAAAAAATGCCAGGGTGTAGTTGGATTGAGATAAATAAACAGGTGCATGCTTTCTTGGTAGGAGAGAAAATCACACCCACAATCATAGAAGATTTATGCAGAGTTAGAGAAGCTGTCTAGTCAGATGGAGGTGTACTATGTACCTAACATAAGATTTGTGTTTAATAATGTTAAAGAGGTGTAGAAATAATATATCCTTTGCCACCACCTACTGAAGCTGGAAATTACTTTTTGGCTTATCAATTCATAACGAGAAATTATGAGTAATTGTCCAATTTTCCAATTGTATCTTTCTTATTTATTTTGACAACACATCGATGCCACTATCTCTCTCTCCTTGTACATGTGGTTGTGCATTGTACCCATCTGTATTCTATAAATTGATTACTAATGAAGAGTGTACAGTTCGAAGATTCTCCTGTGCCTTCTTTTGTACTCTCTTGGATTTTTGTTTTTCCACTTGTGTACACTTATCAATACAATCCTTGGAGGCTAAGACACCTATCCATGTCATTAAGAATCTTATTTTGTTCAGCAACTGCCACTTTCGGCAAGTTCATTTCCAAGATTTCCACATTAGAAGTTGTTCTGAGGCATGCCAACCTTTTCTATAATTTCAAGGATTGATGGTGTTTTTGTGAGGATTTCAGTGATGTTGACTGCAGCAACCTGGGGATATGGTATTTACATATTGCGTTGTCAACCTTGCATTAATTCCCAATGGTTAAATTTGGAGACACACTTTGGAAGAATATATATCCTTCTCCAATACATCGATGAAATCCTCATGCAGAGGAAGATGTCTCAGCCAATGGTCAATCAAACATCGTGATGGACAGATTGAAGAGGAACTTGCAAAATGCAACATTTTAAAGGCTTCTCCCTCCTATGAACAAATTCTCAGCCAATGATCAATAAAACACCATGATGGACAGATTGAAAATGCATGAATATAAATCTTTCTTACATGGGAATAGATACATATTCAGATATGGCTTGCAGGATGGTTTGAAAAGTTGGGATCTGGATATGGGGATACATAGTCAAGAAAATCATATGTACAACAATAATAAAATAAGAATATCTTTCAAAGTTACATAATCTTCAACACGGGTAGTTTCCACCAGCACCACATTTTCATGGGGGTTTTAGGGTGGTTTTTTGGACATATTTGAAGATGCCATTGAACAGGAAAGGAAAAAGGTTGAGAATATGCAGAAAGTATGCAAAACCCCTTCAATGGAAGATAAAACAGCTCACAAACCTGCAAAAAATACTCACCTACAATAAAGCTAAGAATTTTGTCATACTGTGTTATGCAATTTGTGGTAATAGACCACATCAATTGCAAATTTTTAATTAACTAATTGATCTAGTAATGATTCTATATTATTAATCAAGTTGTACTAGAAGTTTAACTTCACTTCTCTTCAACTTCACATGGGATGTGCTCCAAAATTATCTAACTCCTATATTATTTTCCTCAGATTGTCCTGTTGTTTACATTTTAATCAACCTACTCCGATGGTTTTCTTCCTTAGAACTACTTGTCTTAGTCCCCTGCAGGATGTAGTTATCATGGAGTCCAGCAGCCAACTATGGAGTGAATAGAAAGGATGGATCCAATGAGCCTAAATCTAGTTTTAAATTCAGTACTCAATGATGAAGACTGATATCTCTATATTCATCATGACCTTTCTTGAGTAGAGGATCTCATGTACTCAAAAAATGAGGCTAGCAGTTGAGTGGCATGTTTTATTTCTGTAACAGGTACATGGCATTGATAGATCGGCAAAAATGTTTCCTAACATACATTGTTCAGTAATATAAAGCTGATAAGAGTGTATCATATGGGTTTCTGTGTCTTTATAGATGAAGAAATTTAGAATCTAGATACGATTTTGAGTATCATTATTGACTACACAAAATTTAAGATGTTTTTTTCAACAATAACTTAAGCTTAAAGTCAGACAAAGGTCTTAGGGGACTCAATGCATACAATTTTGTTTGATATTTTGTCCTTGAAGGCATGCTTAATGGTAAAATTTATGTACTGCAGTGCCATGGTATTTTTGGTCTTTGTCAACTAAGAGCTAAATAGGAAGATAAAATCCCAAGATAAGCAACTAGGTTTTCAAGTCTCAGCTTTCAAATATGTTTTGGTTGTATTTGAAACATTTTCTACTAATTGATGTAGTCTAATTGCATTGCAAGAATTTCACCAAAGGACGGGAAAGTGCTTGGGTGGATCGTTCTTCACAAACTAAGGTAAAAGTGGAATGTGTCAAAAGTTAAAACCATGAACCAGAAACATAAAAAATCAGATGTCCAAATACAGATTGCTCCAATCTGCTCCTACACCACATTTTCATGGGTGTTTTAGGGTGGTTTTTTGGACATATTTGAAGGTGCCATTGAACAGGAAAGGAAAAAAGTCAAGAATATGCAGAAAGTATGCAAAACCCCTTCAATGGAAGATAAAATAGCTCACAAACCTGCAAAAAATACCCACCTACAAGAAAGCTAAGAATTTTGTCATACTGCATTATGCAGTTTGTAGTAATAGACCACATCAATTGCAAATTTTTAATTAACTAATTGATCTAGTAATGATTCTATATTATTAATCAAGTTGTCCTAGAAGTTTAACTTCACTTCTCTTCAACTTCACATGGGATGTGCTCCAAAATTAGCTAACTCCTATATTATTTTCGTCGGATTGTCCTGTTGTTTACATTTTAATCAACCTGCTCTGATGGTTTTCTTCCTTAGAACTATTTGTCTTAGTCCCCTGTAGGATGTAGTTATCATGGAGTCCAGTAGCCAGTTATGGAGTGAATAGAAAGGATGGATCCAATGAGCCTAAGTATAGTTTTAAATTCAGTACTCAACGAAGAAGACTGATATCTCTATATTCAGCACGACCTTTCTTGAGTAGAGGATCTCGTGTACTCAAAAAATGAAGCTAGCAGTTGAGTGGCATGTTTTATTTCTGTAACAGGTACATGGCATTGATAGATCGGCAAAAATGTTTCCTAACATACATTGCTCAGTAATATAAAGCTGATAAGAGTGTATCATATGGGTTTCTGTGTCCTTATAGATGAAGAAATTTAGAATCTAGATACGATTTTGAGTATCATTATTGACTACACAAAAATTAAGATGTTTTTTTCAACAATAACTTAAGGTAAAAGTTAGAGAAAGGTCTTAGGGGACTCAATGCATACAATTTTGTTTGATATTTTGTCTTTGAAGGCATGCTTAATGGTAAAATTTATGTATTGCAGTGCCATGGTATTTTTGGTCTCTGTCAACTAAGAGTTAAATAGGAAGATAAAATCCCAAGATAAGCAACTAGGTTTTCAAGTCTCATCTTTAAGATATGTTATGGTTGTATTTGAAACATTTTCTACTAATTGATGCAGTCTGATTGCATTGCAAGAATTTCACCAAAGGAAGGGAAAGTGCTTGGGTGGATCGTTCTTCACAAACTAAGGTAAATGTGGAATGTGTCAAAAGTTAAAACCATGAACCAGAAACATAAAAAATCAGATGTCCAAATACAGATTGCTCCAATTTGCTCCTACAAACTCAAAATACAAACTTCTTAGATTTGTGTGTTTTATAGGGGGCTGTGCTATTTTATAGGAAAATGTTAGAGTATTTGGGTCTGATGCTTTGCCTTATTTTATTGTTTATTTATGTTTTTGTTGTGGGATTTTTCTTTCAATATCTTTTTTCTTAAAAGGATCTTCCTGGTTCCAGCTTAACATTTACCACAGGACAGAAATGGTTCCCTAGTGGACCTTTCCACATTCGAAATCGGAAATGGATCCCATGAAGAGCCATTGGCATTTCAAACCAGAAATGGATCCCAAGCAGACCCTTTCGCATTTCAAATCAGAAATGGATCCCAAGCGGATCCAAGACTTCATATTTTATTACTGTGAAGCCCCTCTACTTGTTGTATTTTTTCCTTGTTCACCATTACTGTGAAGCCCCTCTTTCTTTTACTATTGGCCCCTACATTTACGCACCTTCATAAAGGTGTTCAATCAATACACATCTTCAACACTTTTCAATTTCATTTATACATCATTATATAATTATTCTATTTTAGGCCATCATGTTTTCCAACTTGGGTGTAAGGTGTAGTAACAATTATGCTCTTTTAGGCCAAACACCATTGAAAAATGTAAAGAGCTATAAAGGAAAAATGATTTTGTAGATATTCAAGTGGACACAAGTATGAGTCTCTGACATAGATACACCGAACAAGGAAAAGGCACAAACTTGTATAGTTAGCACACATGGGTGCAAAATATAGGTCTTTTTTCTTCGTGGGCACCACTTGTGGTTGAAGTTAGCACACATGGGTGTAGATCTGGAGCTATATGTAAGTTTGTGCCAGCGAAACAAAGCTTTGCGGATCTTCTCCGATGCCATGATGTTTAGTTGGCTGTTACATTTCTGTAAAAGGTGTATTATTTCATTCCATCCATAATTTTCAAATATTTCTCCCATCACTGCCTGTCATGGATTCATGCCCTCCTCTTGTCAATGTCATGTTGTTTGGCATCTCTTTCTACCTCAGGTGTGAAGCATCTCTTTCTGGCCGGCATGGACTTGATTTGGGCATTGCAAGTCATCTCTGATCTTCTGTTTATAGCTTTCAAAGCTATTTTTGAATCTTTTTATATTATTCCTCAACTCTTCTTTAAGTATTCTAAAGATTTTACCTTAGAAATTCAAAATTATACACTTTCAAAAAACTGTCTGAAAAATAAATTCAGACTCGCCTACTCCCTCCTTATTTGTTGGGACTACATTTGTGGCTTTTCAATGTTCACACAGTCATAGGTTCTAGGTTGGTATCACTCTGATATCATGTAGGTTTGTGGAAGACCTGCATAGACAATAAGAGAGAGAGAGAGAGGGAGAGGATACTTCTATTATTGTTTGAGCAATGTTCATATTGTACATCTTTATTCATGTGTGGTAGTTAGACAGTACTGGACTTGAACAAACTTTGTAACAACTAACACAGAGAGAAGATACTTTTATTATTGTTATATAACGTTTATATTATACACTCCTTTATTTGTATGTGTGGTAGTTAGACACTATCAGACTTGGAAAAACTAACTCCAAACACTAACTTGAACATTAACATTACGCCACTAACATTTCATTGTGCCTGTTCTTTTTCCTACTATTGTTTGCTAAATGCAGCCAAGGATATAACATTTGATGCGAAAGCCAAGAGCTATTGGTAATAAGTTAAAATCAGGTTCATAACAATCATGGAATGTATCTTTTATTTTTTGGCAAATTTTAAAGGGCTATTTTATTAGTATAGCAGCATAACACATTTGGGCCAATGCTATTTAATTCCATGTTTCTGACTGGAGAGATTCTATGTCTATTTGTCCTATTATCTATACATTTTTTCCCTTCTAATATGCCTTTCTGTATGAGGATATTACAAGCTTTTACTTTTGAATGGCCTCTGATGCATTTCACCATAATACCTCTACTGTGATGCCATCTCTATCTTTGTCAAGGGAAACATTCTTGAGGCCTTGAATTTAATGATACAATAGCTCATCAGTGAGTCACAGTGTTTGAAGGCATATGTAAAGGTCAAGCCTCTGAGGGAGAAGAGGATCCTAATTGTCTATAATCCATCCCATGTCTCATTACAATCCACTGAAACCTAATCTGCATATGGATGTGGGAAGTTAACAAACCGGCTTGCAAGATTGATAAAAGTAGCATCCAGTTTGAACAAAATGATTCGACTTCCTAGTAAGTTTGTCAAAATGCTGATATGGCTGCAACTGGGAATCGAATCTTGAAAGGAAAGCTTTAATTAGGAGAATTTCTAGCTATTGTTGGAACCACATCAGTTAGGCTCTGGTTCAATCCTCTGATTTGTCAAAGAAATGATGCGGCTGAAATTGAACATCCAATCTTAAAAGCAAAGATTCAATCCATAAAGTTTCTAGTTCTGCTTGGAATCAAAGCAAAGACCTGTAAATGTTGTCAGCCATCTATGGTCACTTATGAAACTTGCCATATGCTTTGTCACCCATTAGCTTGGATAGCCAATTTGCAATAATATGATTTAGGTTGCTAAGGCGACTCCTCATCCGCAGAAAAATTACATGCCCTAATAAATTACAGCACCTTTAAAGATTGCAACAATCTTACATCTCTTTTTCTTAGGTTCACCAGTATTAAATGAAGATAGCCTCGCTCACTTACCCTAGCGAGAGGAAACAAGTAAATATTTCAAGGCAGTAACCTATATTGGAAGGGATAAAGTTTGCACTACTTGTTCATTGCAAGTGCCGATTATGTTGTATATATTTTTTTTTCTTGTGCAAAATCAACATATATTTATCCTTAGGCAACGTGTACCATTAGGTACCATAGGAAGGAGTGTTATGTGTTTATTTTTAAAGAACTAATGGTAGTTGCATACAATATTAAGGATTTAGAACATGTAGCATGAAGGTAGATTAGATGTAGTAGGCGTCATTAGGAAAGAGAGGTATGTGTTTATTTTTAAAGTACTAATGGTAGTTCCATTCAAGGGGGTAACCTATATTGGAAGGGATAAAGTTTGCACTACTTGTTCATTGCGAGTGCCGATTATGTTGTATATATTATTTTTTCTTGTGCAAAATCAACATATATTTATCCTTAGGCAACGTGTACCATTAGGTACCATAGGAAGGAGTGTTATGTGTTTTTTTTAAAGAACTAATCGTAGTTGCATACAATATTAAAGATTTAGAACATGGAGCATGAAGGTAGATTAGATGTAGTAGGCGTCATTAGGAATGAGAGGTATGTGTTTATTTTTAAAGTACTAATGGTAGTTGCATTCAATATTATTTGTAATAGGAATCATTAGGTCCCACTAGAAAGGAGTGTTATATGTTTATTTTCAAAGTATCAATGCTCATTGCTTATAAGATTGATGATTTAGGACATGGTGAATGAAGGTAGATTAAATTGTAGGTGAAAATATCAAGTAATAATGAACACTATCACTAACCATGACAAATATTGAAGTCCAAGCTTTAAAGTAGGTGGGTAGTCCCTCCTATGAAAAAGATATCCCTTATGTGTTTAGTGAGTTAAAATACATAATTATTGCTATGTTATGATTGCATGATGGGA
>LPNX010645198.1:157277-268107 GCA_001517045.1 Pseudotsuga menziesii
CACACAAATACATGAACATCAATAATGTTTTCATTCAAAGTGGACTCCTATCCATCATTAGCTAGCTTAGCATTCATGACAATGGTTGCCATCCATTGTTCTTGAGCAACTTCTCATTCTTCGAAAGAGCAAGGCAAGAACTTGTAATTTTGACATTTGTGGGTGAGAATGGGCTATGAGAGGCTAATTATGGCATTGTTCATGCATTCTTGTACATCACAGTGAATGCTATGCCTTGACCTTTCTTTAGAGTGATGCAAGTACTTGGTGCAACACAAATGTTGCAAGAGAGTCCATAAGAGGCTCCTTGCTTATGCTACAAAGACTTTTACCATAATACTCAAACAATTAACATAGAGGCACCACATCCAACTCCAATTTTTGTTCTTATATAATAATATTCATATAGATATTAACACAAATTAATGAACCATTTTCCCATTAAGAACTTTGTACATGTTGGCCCTAGTTAAACAAGATGTGTTCATTTTTTTTTTGTATGAGGAATATGATTGCATATCCAATGAGTTGCAACACTTTTTGAAAACTAGTGAACTAAAGCATTTTATCCTCTTAAAGGGTGACCTTCCATGAAATGGGTGTAGGGGAATATTGAATGGTTGCATGAAAATAATATTGCGTAATTGTTTAGGATATTTTGTTGCCTAAGCATGGTAGATTTTTTTGCTTATTAGTGTGTTTGGAAAAATTAATTGGATTTTATGCATGTTTGTCTTTGGATCTTATTGTATTTTATTAGAATTACAAATGATGAAATCTATGTGTTAATATTGCTCCTCTTCCTCATTCTTAGAGGGTGCTAGCTCAATGGAAGAGCACCTACTTTACAAGCAGGAGATTGGTGGTTCGATTCCTCCATGCCCTAATGATATTGTAATGTATTTTTAAAGGTAAAAAATGTAGTAGTGCAAGATGGATGCAATATTAGACGCAATACTAAATGCAAAACATGATGTAAAAGTGGACGTCACACCAAACACAAAAGTGGACACAAAATACGAGCTTATGTCAGATGCAAATGTGGACACAAAAATGGATGTCACACTAAACGCAAAATTGGATGCAAAAAGAGACTCAACACTAGACACAATTAATGACTCAAAACTAGATGTAATAATAGGTCCAAAACTAGATGCAACAATAGATGAAAAAGTGGATTCCTAACTAGATGTAAAATTGGACATTAAATTGACCACAAAATATGGTGTATCGATGGACATAAAACTAGGCGTAACACTAGGTGCAAAACTGGAAGCAACATTTGGCACAAACAAAAACTTAAAACGAGACACAATTTTAGATGCAAGACGAGACAAAACATTGGATGTAAAACTAGACGTAATATTGAATGCAAGATGGGATGCAAAATTGGACACACAAATGAATGTAACATTGGACACACAACTAGATGCAATATTAGATACAAACATGGGTGCAAAACTAGGCACAACACTAGGCGCAACACTGGGTGCAAAATTGGGCTCAAACATAGATGCAAAAAAAGACATCAATCGGGATGCAACACTAGGTGCAAACCTGGGTGCAAAATATGATGTAAAACGAGATGAAACATTTGGCACAAACATGGATACAAAAAAGACATAAAACAAGATACAAAATTAGATGCAAATGGGGATGCAACATTATAAGTAAATTTTGATGCAAAACTAGACGCAATATTGGGCCTAAAATTGGATGCAAACCTAGATGCAGAATTGGACACATAATTTTATGTAAAACATGGTGCAAAATTGGGTGCAAGACTCGATGAAAAACTAGGAGCAAAATAAGACGCAACATTGGATGCAAAAATGAGCATGAAACTCGGTGCAAACAAGGATCTAACAAAGGACGCGAAAAAAGATGCAATAGAAGTTGAAAAATTGGGCGCAAATAAAGGCGTAACATTAGATGCAAAAAATTGGGTGCAAAAATGCACACAAAAATGGATGTTAAAAAGGACGAAAAAAAAGATGCAATAGACAGCGTTTTACGAAAATGTACAATAGCGCCTAGTTTAGCGCTGGATTGTTCACCACAATTATGAAAAAATTACACTAAAATACGGCGCTAAATTCGATGCTAAATCCAGTTTTTGTTGTAGTGGGGGTTTATAGATTGCATATGATTTTAAAACTATGTCTCGAAACTATGTGCATAATTATAGCTTAGTTAAATAAGTATAGGATTTTACTAGTTAACATAGAAGTTTTAATTTAATTACCAATTGACCAATCCCTTTTGAATAAACATTTTTGTTTTGCTAAGAACATAAACTGTTGGCAGGGGTTTTGGGGTAAGTGAGTTGTGCAACACCGTGGAGGCTACGCAAGCTCACGCAACACCGTGCAAGACAAAGATAGCGCGATGGGAGGAAAACAAACCGCTTTTGAATATTTTGTGCATATTTGTTAGCAAGAATATTTCACCTTTTTTGGACAGAAGATGTTCCTCTGGTCTGAATGGTTCAGATCCAGAACAAATGAATGACAAAGGATGAATACCCTCCCTGGATATCGTAGATACCTGGAATGCCTGCTTCGATAATAAACCTGTGTACCTGCAATAAACACAAAAACACATCAAAGCTACCAGAACATAATCTATTAATCCATGTCAGTGACTAAGGAATCCAACAAAATTTACATGTGAAATCAAACAACAACAGTAAAGTGAGATAGAAATCAGCTTTGCATTAATATTAAAATGGAGAATTTTACAACCAATTAAGCCTTATTGTTGACATGCATCTCCATGAAACCAAAACTTTCATCCCCATTAGCTCCAACTTTGATCTCTATGCTCTCTAATGCCTTGGGCCAACTGGTCAATCCAACAGGATAACAATACCTCAATGGTTCTCCCCCTCAACCATGGACATGAACTTGTATTTATAAGGCTCAATGGATAGGAATGGTTGAGAGAATTGTGGATGAGGTGGCCTCTAATATCCTAGGATGAGGGATCTCAAGATAAACTGACCCATAATGATAGGGATAAGGGAGGATACGAGGCTCATGATCTAGAAGCCTCGAGAATCTTCAATTTTTCCCATTTTACCCAAGGTACTGCTTTTCTCCTTCTATGACAGATCAGTTCAGGTAAGAAACTTATGGACCAAGGGCTATAAGAGGTGGCACCACTTATGGACAACAATGAATAGGAGGTGCGAGCAAGGTACCGCTCATGGATAAAGGGGAAAGCACGGTGCTAAGTATTTTCATGAAAGACTGACAAACAACATGGGTTTCCACTCCAAGTGTTGGGATTAAGGGCAAGTAGGTATGTCAAAGTTATTATCGCGTGATGATGACAGGATTTTGGTATAACAGGATGCCCCCCAAAGCATGAGTCTTAGAGGGATACGATAAATGAGAGCTTTGAGAGAACAAGTCCTCGCTACGAGGTGAAAATGTCAGCTCGATCAGACAATGTCGTCAAGTAGGCATATGTAGTACATCAATATTTTTGACTCATAGACACAAGTAACCAACTCATGGCTACAGACCAATATAAGGAAGATCCATGGGAGGAATAAACAAGCATGGCTACTAGAATATAGCATAGATCCATGTGATAGAGGACTCAAACTTGGACATAGCTACTGGACATACAATGTAGATTTATGTCATACAGATGCAAATTTTAGCATAGCCATGACCATACAAATGTGGATCCATGCTAGATATACAAAACTCCATCGCAACCTGGGGAAAGAAATGAGCGCTTTAAACAAATACCCAGGGTCTTCGTGTCGTCTTCCACAAAGTACTATTCTATCCATGTGATTACAATGATCTGAAGTCAAACATGGTGGAAACCACTTGATTACCAGCCAATGATGTGAACCATTAACAAGTGCGAGGGAGATCACCATTAATGTAAATGATTCCCAAGGTACTCTAGTACAGTATACTGAGTGTGAATAGATGTCCTGATGTCAAACACCTAGTCGATTATATCGATCAAAGGTCAATGATGTGAACCTATGTCGAGAGCGAGAGAATATGTCATTAAGGCATACAGATCTCAAGGTACTAAATATTGTTTCTAAGACTATTTCTCAGATGATGAGATGATGTCGACGAGGATAGTCTCATCGAAGGAGGGCCATGATGAGTCCCACATTGATGACACGAAACTCAGAACATAGTTCTGGAATGATGTGAATGTAGTAACCATAAGACTGACTCAAAAATACTAACACGGAGACTGTTTTAACTGCAGAGGTAAAAATTCTTCAAATTCCCTTTGAACATCGGGCGGCACAACAAAAAGACTTGGCAACATAACTGGACAGGACAAACACACAATGCAACAGTGGACAGTGAATTCTTTTGAAAGACTAAAAGGAGTGGCATGACTCATTAAAGTGGATCGTCATGGAGATCAGTTGAATACCCAATTGACTGACATGATATGTAGACAAGTTCCATGTTCAAAGGTAACGTCAAACTACTGCCATTTATTTGCAAAATGATTCCCTTCCCATTTTCCCCTTCATGATCGATGAGTGCCTCTTTTCGGTTTTACGATTTCAAACAGGGTAACAAACACTCGATATAGCTTATCAAAAGACAAGTCCAAACTCATATGTTTTATGAACCTGAGAGAGGAGGGGTTAGTTCCCAAAATGGGTCTCTCAATGTTTAATTTAACGAGTCCAATGAAAGAAAACTCGGTATCGTTCATGTTTAGAGAAATCTTTTAGTCATGATTAGCTGGAGTGTTCCTTTTTCGTAAATAGTCTTTCCGAACCAAAAAAGAGATAACCTACCATCGGAAAGATGACTCTTCGAATTTTTTAACAAGCGTGAAGAAGACAATATCGCTCGACAATCTTTTCATATTTAAGGAGCCCGAAAAGAGTTTAAAGAAGACTTTATTAGACTTTTTCATATTTGAGTCCAGAGCACGAAAAAGTAACAAACTAAGCTCAAACCACTTTTCATGTTTTAACCAGATCACGAAAAATGAAAAGTAAGCTCAACACCATCTTACTGTTTTTAACGAGCTCGAAGATCAGTTGAAAGAATGCTCAGGCATTGGTTTCATTTTTACGCAAGCTTGAAACTAATGGGTAAACTATGCTTGAAAAATCCCATTAACATGATATACAGAGGTTAGAATCTTTCCCCCAGCATGACTGCTAGCGAAGCTTACCCCTAACATGGTTGCTAGGGGCTCGACATGCCCCCCAAGCTTCATTTCGTCTGACAATTATTCTTCCATACCCAACCTAAAATCCCGGTTACTAATGTGAAAATGTTCACCAGGGGGGTAGGAAGAATGAGAATCAGGCAAGTGAAAATAAGGTTCAAGTTCTAACACTAAAAGGAAGACTCGAATCAAGGGAATGGGATCTGTTTCATTTTTACACAATCTTGAAACAGAAGGTAACTATGCTTGGAACATGGTTTCATTTTTATGCAAGCTTGAAACCAAAAGGTAAACTATGCTTAAGGAAACCTACTTCATTTTTTAACGAGCTTGAAATAGAAAATGAACTATGCTCAAGAATCATTTCATTTTTATGCAAGCTTGAAACCAAAAGGTAAACTATGCTTGAGGAAATCCATTTCATTTTTTAACAAGCTTGACATAGAATGGGAAATTTGCTTAAAGGCATCTGTTTCATTTTTTAACGAGCTTGACATAGAATGGGAACTTTGCTCACCACATGGTTTCATTTTTATGCAAGCTTGAAACCAAAAGGGTAAACTATGCTTAAGGAATGGTTTTATTTTTTAGCAAGCTTGAAACCAAAAGTAAACTATGCTCTCGACATGGTTTCATTTTTATGCAAGATTGAAACCAAAAGGGTAAACTATGCTTAAGTAGGGAGTGGTTTTATTTTTTAACGAGCTTGAAACCAAAAGTAAACTATGCTCTAAAACCTGCTCCTATCCAACATGATATCCATAGGTTGGTAGGTTTCTCCCATTACATAAAAGGTAGTGGTTTAGCTCCATTATGATGTCCATATATTAGAGCCATGCCCCCCATTTTACCTATGATGGGAAGGAGATAACTAGAAGAAAGGGAAGGAAGCACAAGAACATGCGGCACATTCAGGGCAGTCTGATTACTAGGAGTAATGCGATGGTTAGGTTTAACAAAGGAAATTTTATCAATGGTCACAATATTCCCATCATGGGGAAAATGCATAACTCTAAAGAGTGTGGACACTATGGATTTCATGGCGTACACATAATCACGTCCAAGGAGCAGATTGAAATCTAAAGGACCTTGGACCACCATAACATCAATACAGATAGTTTTCCCTCCTAATGTAATAGGAAAATAAGGGAGGGTCCCTAAAGGTGCAGTAGGTCTTCTATTAAAGTCCAGTATTTGATCGGTGGCTGGCACAAGCTAAGGAGAGCCTAAAGCTTGCCAAGCAATTGAGGATAGAATACTAACAGAAGCCCCTTTGTCAACAATAGTGCGAAGTATCCACCCAGTAGTAACATTCACAACTATCTGGAAAGGAACACTTGAATGAAGATGAGACTATATTAGGTTACTCCAGTAAAAGGAAATAACCTCACTACTTAGAGAGGGTTTTGTCAAAACAGACAAAATTTCCTCTTGTCGAGAACAATCAAAATGAAGCATAAAAACTTCAACAAGATTCAGTTCATTCTCTACCAAAAGAGAAGAACAAGATGAAGATTTAATCAAAGAGACTACTTCAGTCTTAACACTCTCTGATGAAAGAGCGGGATCGGGTGGAAATGACACCGACTCGACCACTTTAACTTCACTCTCCAAAGGAAGAGTGGGATCAACCATAGATAAATTTGAATCAACCACTTGGTCAACCAGTGGGGAATCAAGGGATAACTTACTATCACTTGTTGGAATCACCTGTTGATTATCAGTAATGTTTTCCAACCAACCATAAGCTTCATCCATGCTTGGACAAAGAAAAGTACGATGCATAGCCTTGCATATCAAACAAGGATACAAGAATTTACCCTTACGACCTTTTACCAATGGGTCACTAGTTGAGGGAGTATCATCAACATGATGATCAGAGGTCGATGACACATACGGTTTGGACCTTTTAGACCACTCTACTTGTACACGGGAGAGACCGGGACACTCCTTAAGAAGGTGGTCCCCCTTGCAAAGCATACAAGGGAACTTGGGTTTTCTAAGTGTTCTCTTAGAACAAGCACCATCAAGAGAAAATGGTTGTTGCTTTTTCTCTTTGTTGTCCTTCTTCTTTTTACCCTTCCCTTTCTTCTTCTTCTTATCCACATGACTACTAACCATAGAAATTTGGTCAAGGGAAGAAGGAGAGGGATTAGGTTGAGATTGACCCTCTCTTAGAGGAGAGGGATTAGGTTTAGATGAAGCTAATGACAGAAGGTTTTGAGGAAGAACCACTCCTTGCTCACTAGATTCAGGCAGTGGCACTGCATGCTGCTAACTAGGTTCAGGTGGTGGAACCGCTTCTCACCAACTGCATAAGCGTGGTTCCCTTTATAAATCCAAAACAAAAAGGAGAATGATAGATCAAGTCAGAAAAAGACCAGATCAATGTAAAAACTGATAGATTGAGAATAAAAAAGAGCATAAAAGGTCGAAATAATTCAGATCTAAACAAATCTAGAAGTTTCAAACCAAAATCCATTGGGTCAGATAGCAGATCTGACTGAAGAGAGTTGGAGATGGAGCCTGGATTTGGACAAGAGTTGAAGAACTGAGGAAGATCAGATCAATTGATACCTATATTCACTCCCCAGTAGAGTCTCCATATTTGTTATTAGGAATATTTCACCTTCTGCGGATAGAAGTTATTCCTCTGGTCTGAATGGTTCAGATCCAGAACAAATGAACGAAAAAGGATGAAGACCCTCCCTAGATATCGTAGATACCTGGAATGCCTGTTTCGATAGTAAACCTATGTACTTGCAATCAAATTAATCACGCAAACACATCAAATCTACCAGAACATAATCTATTAATCCATGTCAGTGACTAAGGAATCCAACAACATTTACATGTGAAATCAAACATCAACAGTAAAGTGGGACAGAAATCATCTTTGCATTAAGATTAAAATGGAGAATTTTACAACCAATTAAGCCTTAGTGTTGACATGAATCTCCATGAAACCAAAACTTTCATCCCCATAAGCTCCAACTTTGCTCTCTATGCTCTCTAATGGCTTGGGCCAACTGGTCAATCCAACAGGATAACAATACCACAATGGTTATCCCCCTCAACCATGGACATGAGCTTGTATTTATAAGGCTCAATGGATAGGAATGGTTGAGATAATTGTGGATGAGGTGGCCTCTAATATCCTAGGATGAGGTATCTTGAGCTCAACTGACCCATAATGATAGGGATAAGGGAGGATACGAGGCGCATGATCTAGAAGCCTTGAGAATATTCTATTTTTCCAATTTTACCCAGGGTACCACTTTTCTCCTTCTATGACAGAGAGGTTCAGGTAAGAAATGCTTATGGACCAAGGGCTATAAGAAATGGCACTGCTTATGGACAACAAGGAATAGGCGGTGCGAGCAAGGTACCGCTCATGGATAAAGGGGAAAGCACAGTGCTGAGTATTTTCATGAAAGACTAACAAACAACATGGGTTTCCACTCCAAGTGTTGGGATTAAGGGCAAGTAGGTATGTCAAAGTTCTTATCATGTGATGATGACAGGATTTTGGTATAACAATATTTTTGTATCAGTTGACCACATTTTGTGGATATAGGTCATTCGTGGTTAAATCAGTTAAGAAGTTGTTAGAAGTGGACCTTGAATGTAAATGCGCAAGCCTATATATAGATTAGAATTGCAATTCTAAAGAGGAAGATCAGAGTAGAGATAGACTATATGAGATGAGACTAAAGTGAGAGATTGAATCTTTTGTGATTTGTAAGTGACTCTATGGATTGTTCTTTCGCTGTGGAGAAAGACGACTGTTGTTTTGGATCTGTTGCAACAAAAGTAAAATGATACGATGGATATTGAGCTGAATCACTATTGTCATTATTTCTCTTCCATATGTTGCAATGTCTTTTCCTATCTTTATTTGCTACGATGGTTATGTTTTATGAATGTCGTGAATAATTGAATGATGCAATCTGTTAGATATGTGATTGTAATAATAGATTTGTGATGAATGTTGTGGTACCTGAATAGTGGTTCTATTAGATCTGATAGTTATGCCAATAAATCGATGATGCCCCGATCCTCCTCCTCACTGCCAGAAACTTGGTTCTAATAGCTCTCCCTCGAACATCTCGGGTGAGACTTCATCTGCTCTGTGGGTTTTTTCGAGTAGGGTAAAACCTGTTTGGGCCAGTGCTTAGGGAGATCGCATTGGTTGGGTGTCGACAGAGCGGGAACCCCTGTTGACAAGGATTTGTTGGTGGGTTTTGGCCAACAAATGGTTTTTTTCCTGGGACCTCGTTGTGACTAAAGAGGAGGATATGTTGTGACATCCAAAAAAACTGGAGATCCAAGATTGGTTTGACCTAACACTGCAAGAGTTCGTTAAAGCTAAGAAACGGAACCCGAAGTTGACGACAACCGCATGGTTGGCAAGATACATTCACTATGGTCCTCATGAATGGTTTTTCTGTGAGTTTCCCATCATTCTCTATGAGTGGTTGGCGTGATTCACCTATAGAAAATGCAACTTCTAGGGAGGAGAGTCGACGTCTTGGACCCCCGAGATAATTCAGGAACTCTAAGAAACTGACAATAAGGCATTGCGAACTGTCGAAGTTTGGTTAGACAGTATCCTGGAAGGATACATCACTGAGTTCACAGTTGATAGCAACAATTCCTACAGCAAAATAGAATGGGAATTTTTCAATGGACCACGAGGTAGGTTCTTGTTATCTCTGCAATTGTCAATCAATATGCTTGTTTGTGAAAAGGGCATACTAAAGATGCACCTCGAGTAGTAAAAATCTGGTGTGCAGAGGTTGTGAACACTACGATAATAGGGGTGCGACGAATGGAAAGATAAGGGATAGATGGGTGTAACTTTCGATGAGACTATGAGGGCAACCGAGGAAGAGAGTGGTTGTACAAGGGGAGGAGAAAGGTTCCAAGTAGAGAAGAGGCATAGGATAGGAGGAGGTCTTGCTACGATCGAAACACAAAACCACGAAGGTAAACCACACGGGACGAAGTATCCCTATAGCGATGAAGAGAACGAGCAGACCCAGGCTATACCAGGGTGGCAGCAAGGTCAAACCTCAGTAGCAACGTGTCCACACCTCTGCGCACTACTCCACCATAAGGAAAATATATGCAATCTACATCGACGTGTCCAATGTACCAAGTGGCATCTAGTAGTAAAGCAACATCTGCAAGAAGAAGCTCTAGGATGGCAGGAGACGATATGAGGCTACCTATGTTCCACAGAAATGGCACTAATGACCCAAAACAGTATTGGTTCTTATGTGAGCCAGTCTGGACTACCAAAAAAAATACCAACGAGGATGTAAAGAAAGGCCAGTTAGTGACCACCCTTCGGGGATGTGTGCTCGATTGGTACATGCAATTCATACAGGTCCCACAAGGGACCGTGGTGAAAAATTTGGATGAGATTCGGAAGGGACTTCTTGAAGAATTCAAGAAACCAAAATATGAAGCACATTACATTACAGAGCTGAAGGAAATCCAAAAATTCCCTAATGAGACGATTTGGGACTTTGATCCGAGGTTTAAGGCAATGATGGCACAGGTCAGCTTCGATATGAGTAATGTCCAACATAAAGAATGGTTCATTGTGGCAATGGTCCCTCATATCCGACACCCATTAATGCAGCAAAATATCGTGACCTAGAGCGAGGCTCTGGAAATTGCGATGAAACCAGAAGCTTCACCTATTGGATAAACTGTTGTCGACATGAACTAGATCCAGGCGTAGCTGGCAAACCTAACAATTCAACTACAGGATATCAAGAAGGAGAAAGGTGAACATGATGATTTGTGGTGCACACGGTGTCATGTGGATGGACACACGAAAGATACCTACCCTTATTTTCAGAATTATATACTCTCAAGAGCATCAAACCCATTGAGTTGCGGTAGTGTGTCGTGGTGTCGCATATGTCAAGTATATGGACATCGACATGAACATTGTACCTACATGTAGAAATGGTTACAAATCCAGAAAGCTTAAATTGCACCTTCTGTCGCTCAGTTGGGCACGAGGATAAGGATTGTCGAGCTTATGACTTGCTTCAAGAGTGGACCTATGATACATATTTTGTGAAAGGTGAAGATCCTAGCATGGTGCAGTAGCCACATCCATAGGTGATACAGTCACCACCTCAATTCCAGTATACATCGCCACCGCAGATGTAGTTTATTCTGTCACAACCACAAATGTAGGTTGCACCACAACCGTAGTTCACGCCGAGACCATAGTACACCCAAACCCTAATGGCTCTGCCCCAGCTGCAGTACGTCCAAGTAGTGCACTACATTCATCAACAACCAAATCCCCCACAACAAAAAATGGCACAACCCCAGTATCAGCAGCAGGTAGATCAACCACAATATCAGCAGAAAGGAGGATACCATAGAGGATTTGGATTCAGGGGAAGAGGAGGTTTCAGTCGTGGAGGAGGACGAGGTCGTGCATCAATCCAGCGTTACAACTGTGGGACATTTGGCCACTATCAGAGATATTGTCCCCATTTTCAATGCGTGTAATGCACAGTGAATGATCATACTATTGAAAATTTCCCTCAATTAATTGCGAGATGGCAGGCCAACAATGTTCCTTTATTACATAATTAGAATCAATTCTAGGCCCAAAATCAAATACAGAACTAGCAACAACTGCAGAATAAATGGAAGCCCAAAATTCCAGTACAAAATCAAAACATCAATCAGCCTATGAACCCACTGGTGAACCATAATCCACCACCGACTCATCCTTCATTGTAGAACCAGAATCAAGGGTCGACAGTTGCAACCATCCTAGCAGAACCATGGACATAGGATGTTGATGTCGAGATTGTTACTTGAGGAGGCACGATGACTAGAGAAGATGGACTGCGACCACAAGTGCATCTGGCTAGAAAGAAGAAAGCACAATTTGATATCACGATTGAGAGAGATACTTTTTTTGAAGCTCTTTAGGAACTTGGAAGAAATCCTGGTAAGACACCTATTTTTGGCATGCCTTCTACTTTTGATTCTTCATTAGAAGCTGGACCATCACAATAGTATGGTACCTTACAAAAGTTCTTTGAGATTTTTTTATCCCTAGCGAAATATCTTGATGCTCTAGTGGAGATTGAAAATTTGCTGCACCGTCCAGATAGAGAGTTGCAGCACTCTGCGATGAATTCTTTACATAAGAAAAAGACAGTCAAGGAAATGCGGATGAACATCCAGATTAGGGACTATGAGGTCGATTCAGTTATTCTAGATCTTGGTTCTGATGTGAATATCCTAACGAAACAGACATGGTAGAAGACGGGGGAACCAAGGCTTGTTTGGTCCCTAGTGCAGCTAAGATTGGCTAATCGGGCCAAAGTTCAACCAATCGGTCGTGTGTCGAATTTGGTTGTAGATGTCGAAGGTTTGAGGACTCGTGCTGATTTCGATGTAATCAAAGTCATTGATGGAGGGGCTCCTATCCTGTGCTACTAGGTATTGGATGGGCCAACGACAGCATGGCCATGATAAATTTTAAGAAGCGGTTGATGAAGTTTGAGAACCAAGATATCTGAGTCATTGCCCCGATGGATACAAATGAAGGAAGGAAATATATTAAACCAATCAAAGATGAAGTCATGAGAGGATGGGATCACATTTACAATATCTCTGAGGATTACATCCATCCTACAGCTAATGGAGAACTAGGTTGGTGCAGCACTAGCTCTGTGTCCTATGATTCTAATGATGCACTAGAAAATTGGCAAAACCAGATGCATGAAGTACTTAGAAAGTGTGGACTGATCATGTAGTTTCTGCGCCATGTCGCGACTGAGATCATTAAGTTTCCGATATACGAAGGACTACTGGAACTATCTAGGTTCCTCGAGGATTTTGAAGCAAAGGTATCTGAGCCTCAGTGCTTGTTGGAATTAGGAGAAGCATTAAAGACCAATCAAGCACGTTGGTGGGAAATTCATAAGGAGACCATTCATGAATGGACACAGTGTCAACAGTTGATAACCGTTTGCTTCGGCTATATGGAGGTATATCACACTGGGAGGTATGATGGATAGAATATCCCTTGTAGTCATCTAAGGGAATGTCAGACGTTATGGGCATCACGACCCAAGGATGAGTGGGTCCATGCTTTTATTCACACATTGGATGAAATGCCAAGGTCTTGGTACATATCAGTAGAGTTGTGCAGAGAAATTACCACTTGGGAGGAGATGACTATTTGCTTTGTGCATACCTTTGGGATTGCAGACGTTCATGCAAAGGTTAAAAATGCGCTACAAATCATTTGGGACATAGTCTTGAAATTTGTCCCCCTCACATATCCTGTGGACCCACATGTGCATTGCCACATGCAATCAATGATGGAATGCTACAACCTCTCAGGAGGGCCAAAGGATGATGATGAGTTGTGAACATTAATATTCTAGAGATTGAAGGAAGTTAGGATGTTGCAGCACCAGATGTGCCAACGGATCCCATGACTCAACCACTGAAGATTAAGAAAGTTAACATAGGGATGGAAGAGAATCCAAAATTTTCCAACATTGGGGACTATTGGGATGAGGAGACCATGGCAAAGATCACATATCTATTGCATGAGTTTCAAGATTTGTTCCCAACTAAATTCTCAGAAATAAAGGGGATATTGGGTGACCTAGGGGAAATGAAAATCCCGTTAAAACCAAATGCAAAACTAGAGAGACAGAGTCTGTATCGCTTGAATCCATGATATAAAGAATGGGTCAAGGCTGAACTTGACCGAATGCTAGATGCAGGGATTATTGAGCCGATTGAAGAATCATAATAGATAATTCCTATGGTGGTCCAAGACAAGAAGACTAGGGAAGTCTGAATTTGTGTCGATCTAAGGAAGTTGAATGATGCTTGCATGCATGATCCCTTTCCAACACCATTCACTAATGAGGTTCTTGAAGGAGTAGGTGGTCAAGAAATGTACTCTTTTACAGAGGTATTTTCTGGCTATCACCAAATAAGAATTGAAAAAGAAGATTGCCACAAAACCACATTTGTCACCGCATGGGGTTTCTTTCAATACATTGTGATGCCCTTTGGGCTGAAGAACGTGCTTGCGATATTATCTCACATCGTTGTCACTGCATTTAAATATTTTATTTTAAAAAATTTACAAGTATATATGGATGACTGGACAACCTACGGATTGATCAAGGATCACTTGGAAAACTTGCACTTGATGCTGGAAAGGTGTCGACAGCATCAGATCGCATTAAATTCAAAGAAGTGCATCTTCTCTGCACCATTTGGGATACTATTGGGTCACATCATATGTAAGCAGGGGATTTTGGTTGATCCAGCAAAGATTGCACTCATTTTGAGCCTACCGCCACCTACAAATAAAAAGATGCTTCACGCGACACTGGGGCATACTGGGTACTATCGCAAGTTCATCCGCGGTTATGCTACGATTACTGCCCCAATGGAGAAACTATTAAAGAAGGATGTCACATTCATATGGAGCCAGGAATGTCAAAATAGCTTCGATAAATTGAAGGCCAAGATGGCTTCACCACCCATACTTGTGTTCCCCGATTGGACCAAGGATTTTCATGTCCATGTCGATGCCTTGTCTGTTGCGCTGGGAGTGGTACTCATGAAACCAGCAGAAGGAGATCTGGATCATCTGATTGCCTTTTCTAGCAGGAAATTATCATGTGCTGATAAGAATTGCATGACCACGGAAAGAGAGGGGTTGGTAATGGTATATGTGCTGCAGAAATTCATGCATTATCTCTTGGGGGGTCACTTCAAGATGTTCACTGACCATTTAGATTTGAAATATTTGGTCAATAAGCCTGATTTGGGGGGGAATATATTTCACTCACTACTTCTCTTTCAGGAATTTGATTTAAAAATAATCATGAAACCAGGATGCTTGAATGTTGGTCCTAATCATCTGTCCTGCATTGAGAGAGGTGAAGAGCCCACCAACATTGATGATGGATTGTCGGATGCACAGTTGTTTCGAGTTGATATTGTGGATGACCATTATGTACTGATAATTTAGTTCTTGGCCACCATAGTTGTGCTAGAGGAAATGTCAACTAGGGAGAAGAAGCAGTTGATCGTGAAGGCTTTGGATTTCCAGCTGATCGCGGGACACTTATACAAGCTTGGACCTGATGAGATCCTGTGACAGTGTGTTCTACCTCATGAACAAGGGAAAATTATAGAAGAAGCACATGCAGGAGTTGTGGGTGGACATTATGGAGAAAGGGATACCGTGTATAAGGTACTACACGTCAGGCTATGGTGGCCTACCTTGTATAATGATGCTAGAGACTATGCGTGGAGTTGCAATGTATGTCAACATGTCGGGAAAGCATCGCAGTGAGATGAGATGTTTCTTGTACCACAAGTAACTTTACAACCTTTTGATAAATGGGTGGTGGACTTTGTGGGTCCAATCAACCCGCCAGGGAAGCGAACAGATGCGCGCTACATCATCACAGCAGCCGACTATCTGACAAGATGGGTGGAGCCCACACTAGTTGTGGATTGCACCATTGTGATATCAGAAAAGTTCATTTTTGAAAACATCGTGATGTGGTTTGGATGGCCTAGGATATTGATGAGCGACCAGGGAAGCCACTTTATCAACCGCACAGTAAAGCACTGACAGAGGAGTTGCAGGTGCACCATAAGAAAAGCACCCTATATCATCCATAGGAAAATGGAACTATAGAATCCTTCAACAAAATCTTGGAAACCACGCTGACAAAGGTATGTAACGCTAAACGGGATGACTGGGATTTAAATATCCCTGCGGTGTTGTGGGCGTATCGCACCACTTGCAAGAGGCTCACAGGGCAGACGTTGTTCAAACCGGTATATGGGCAAGAGGTGGTTATTTCTATGGAGTACATTATTCCTATTTTGCGCATCATCGCAGCAACTGGCATGGGTGATGAAGAGGCACTTGAGGAGCGTGCAATGCAGCTACTTCAACTGGAAGAGGACCGCTTCATCGCGGGCTTCCAGCAGCATGTCGAGAAGGATCGAGAGAAGATGTGGCATGATTGCCACATTAAAATTAAACAATTTTCCCAAGGAGATTTGGTGTTGTTATACAACAAAAATTTCATAAAGCATCCATATAAGTTACAAATGCACTGGTTAGGCCCGTATCTTGTTCATTCAATTACTTCTTAGGGTACAGTTCAATTGCAGCAGTTAAATGGAGCGGTGCTGCCAAAGCTTGTAAATGGTAGCCACTTCAATCCCTATAGGACAAGGGAATAAGGGCGCACTTCCTGAAGCACTGCGCAATGAAAAAATAAAATAAATAATAAAATAGGGTAGATAGAGAATAGAAGGACACACCATGAGGAAGTGGTTGCGCAGGTGTAGGATTTTATAGCGTAGTTGGATAGAGATACTGCGACAGCCACAGGGTTGCGATTCGGTCAAATCAGCAATAAATGTAGACAGTTAAGATAATTTCTTCGGGAGCGCTCACTTAAATGATGTGCATTTATGGCAGATCTGACCATTAGCATGACGAGATCACCGACGGATTCGGGTCGTTAATGAAGGATTTGGCAATGATGACTACCACAGATTTGGAAATGATGAATTTGTATTCGCAAGTTGTTATAAAACATCTAGGGACACAAAAGGAAAGAATCATTGTGTTTAGTAGAGTGAGTGAAGTAGAGTTGAGTTGAGTAAGTGGAAGACTATTGAGAGTTAGCTAAGGCGTGAGAGAGGGGTGCGTTCGATTGCTTGGTAATATTTGTTGGTGCAGCATGCTGAGAAACCCCGACACTGTGGAGATTTCAAGCGAGCAGGAGTCACCTATCCATCCAACTACTATTATTGAATAATTCATGAGTATTCCAATAGGATCATCTTCAATCCCTTAGGGCAAGCAGAAGGCGTAGAAGCCAAGATCAATGCAATCGTAGAAGAGACAAATGTGCACTTCCATTACGGAGCAAGGGGAAGGCACTACGTAGACAGGGCCATCTAGTTCGGGAGATGTGGATTCTACGACACCCAGGGGAGTTTCCATCAATGATATCCCTGGATATATCGCTCCCACATGACCTAGTGTGAAGCCTCGAAAGCTAACTAAAAACCAGAAATATCAACCGAAAATGTCGTCGCTACCCGAAGGAATGCAGTGCGTTCTGGATATTATTCTCACCCTCCTCAAAATGAAGTATGAGGACCATGACTTGTTGGTGTTGAAGGAAATAGCCAATGAGCCCTACAAGTCTTTGTCGTCGGTTCCAGATGCACCCATCGAGCGTATTCTGCACTCATGGGCGCAAGGATTGAACAAATATGGGTTGTTGGGGCTTATCAACATGCCCCACTTCAGAAGGATAAATGAAGCGAATGCATGCATCAAACAGCTGTTGGCATGTTTTCATGGTGGTAAATTGTGGTTGGATACCCCAATTATGGTTACAATGGAAATGATTTCAAAGATCACAAGGCTACCAAAGGCTGGGGTAGACCCCGCTCAATACCTCAGAGGAAGAGACAACGAAAAGAAGCTGGCTCAGCAACTGAAGGAGCAATATGGATTGTAGTAGGGTGGCCACGTATCTAGCATTGACAGCATCAACAAGCTGGTGGTATGTATTGGAGCACGTATTCTAGCAAGTAAAATCATCAGGGGGGAATCGCCCGGTTCAATGCAATTCAGGAGTAGTTTCTTGGGCACAGCAGTTTGCTGAGGGAGTACAAATGAATTGGTCCCTCTTCTTATTGAACCAACTTAGAAAGGATGTGGTCGCATCCCAGGCCAGGAAAATTAATTTTTCTTATAGTTGGTTGTTGATCTTAATCGCTTTGGTGGCTTGGATGAGGCCAGAGGACTACCAACGTACGTCGTTCGAAGCGGTCAAAGTGTGAAAAGGTGCACAATACAAAAATGCATGGTGGGTAGAGGATCCCAGTTGGTAGACCGATTGTGTGATCCACTTTTCGATCTACTGGGAAGCGCTACAAGTTGCAGTAGTTAAAATTCCCTGCTTATCAGAAGCTGCAGCAGTCAAATAGCATAGGATCATACAGTTCGCTATCGGGCCCCATGCCATTCATATCCAGGCACGACGAGACCCTGATAGGATATGGTTGCCAATTCCTTACAAATTAACTAATGATGAAGTGGAATTCCTAGTCTAGGACTGGCCTGCTACCTGGCACGAACCAGTTAGTGTTGAAGAAGTGTTGACTGGACTATCAATAGATTCCCCTGAAGAGCCTATGCAAGAAGTCCAGGGTACTCATGACTCAGATGGAGAGTCATCGACCGACACTGACCCAAAATCCTACCGCATCCTGGATGAGTGCATAACCAAGTGGTGCATGGAGGTTGATCAGGGCAGTAGCACAAGAACAACATTGGAAGCCCAATTGAACCAACTCATCAAAGCTGTCACGGATTCTTCTAAATTTGTGGTGAAAGCAATGCACCAGTCCCACCAGGAGGGCTTTGCCATGGTAAGAGATAAACTTGATTCTATTTATGATGCATTTACGAAAGCGACACTAGAGAAGGTTGCTAGACCAGAACTCCCATCGATTAGCACTGAGCAGCGGTTCAGGAACATTTAGGTTCCCCTGACTGCAATCGGCATAGGAAGTGCGGAGGTGAACTCCACATTGCAGAAGTTGCAGGGTGTTGTGGTAGATATCAACAAATTGCTGACCCAGACCCTAGTCCACATGCAGCAGGTGGCCAACCAAGAATTGGCTGACAAACAAAAGGAGCTTAGTGAAAGGTTTTTGCAATCACACGAGGAAGCAACGCAGATGAAGATAAAGGTCGAGGAACTGTGCCAAGTAAAGGACCAATTAAGAGAAGCAAAGGCACAAGAGGTTGTCGAATTGAAGACAACACAGGACGAGCTATAGAAGAAAACTATGGAATAGATCGTTGATCTAAAGAAAGAGACCAACCGCTTGATTGTCAAGAATGTGCAGCTGATTGCAGGTAGGGATGAGGTTGAATCAGCGGTTGATGACGCATGTCAACATGTTTATGAAAACACAGAGTAACTTGATGTCGTCGCCAAATCCAAGAGACTGGGTGAGGTCATAGTCTAGCTCCAGCTGACCAACAATCTTCTCAATTCTATGGTCTACCCAGAGATGCCACCAGAGCATATTGCGGAGTGTAAGGATGCCATTGAAGAAGTTGCACCTCATTTTGAAGTAATGGAGCAGGAAGCGAAGAAGATCTCAGAGGCAACGACACAATTTTTGGGCAGTGTCGTCCAGGTGAGCAGTTAGTCCAATTGACCACACAAGCATAGGAAGCCAACAGTCAGTTGACAACATTGAAGATGGCATTAAGGACAATTCCACTCATGGTTTAGCTCACATGATCCACTGAGTTGCAAGAACTGTAGCAAAGAGCTTGCAAAGCCCAAGAATAACCACACAAGCGTAGCGCCCAGTTAGAGGAATTCCAAGAGATTGGAGCACAACTGGCTATTAAAATAGTCTTCATGCTGTAGGAGGTGCAAGATGGCAAGAAGATGGTGGATTCCAAGTTGGTGGAGCACCCTGTGAAGCAGGACCTGCTCAGTTTTCAAGATGAAACTGAAAAAGTGCAAGCACAAGTCAAGGAGATAGCGCAACAGTACAAGGATTTCAAAGTAAAGACGAGGGAGTACACCTTGTCTACTTGACATGGCTCGAGGACGAGCCACAAAAATGTGTTGGGGGCTTGTTAACAGGGGTTTTGGGGTAAGTGAGTTGCACAGCACCGCGGAGGCTGCGCAAGCTCATGCGACACCGTGCAAACCAAAGATAGCGCGATGGGCAGAAAACAAACCGCTTTTGAATATTTTATGCATATTTTTGTATTCGTTGACCACATTTTGTGGATATAGGTCATTAGTGGTTAAATCAGTTAGGAATTTAGTTAGAAGTGAAACTTAAATGTAAATGCGTAAGCCTATATATAGATTAGAATTGCAATTGTAAAGAGGAAGATCATAGCAGAGATAGACTATATGAGATGAGACTAAAGTGAGAGATTGAATCTTTTGTGATTTGTAAGCGACTATGTGGATTGATCTTTCTTTCACTGTGGAGGAAGACGACTATTGTTTTGGATCTGTTGCGATGAAAGTAAAATGATACGATGGATGTTGACCTGAATCACTGTTGTCATTGTTTCTCTTCCATATGTTGTGATTTCTTTTCCTATCTTTATTTGCTGTAAAGTTTTTGTTTTATGAATGCCATGAACAGTTGAATGATGCAATTTGTTAGATCTGTGATTGTAATAATAGATCTGTGATGAATGATGCAGTACCTGATAATTGGCTCTATTAGATATGATAATTATGCCAATAAATTTTTGATGTCTCGATCCTCCTCTTTACTTCCAGAAACTTGGTTCTAACAGCTCTCCCTCGAACATGTCAAATGAAACTTCATCCGCTCTACAGGTGTTGTCGAGCAGGGTAAAACCTCTCTAGGCCGATGCTCAGGGAGATCGCGCTGGTTGGGTGTCGACAGAGCAGGAACCCCTATCGACGAGGCTTTGTTGGTGGGTTTTGGCCAACATAAACCAACCTACTCTACCTTAAGAGACCCAATGCAACCTTATGTACCCATGACCTAGGTTAGGTGTATTACATTAGAATATTGAGAATATGAGAAAATCATACAACAATACAAAACATGCATATCATGAAATATTCTAACCTTCTAATCAAATAACAAAGAGATGAATACAAATGAAGATAAGAGAATAAACAAGAGAACACATGTATATGTGGTAAAACCCTAGTTGTCAATGTTACCCTAAATGGGGAAACATCCATGAGAAGGGAAAAATATTATTTTTCCTACAAATATCTCCAACATTACAACTTGATCTCCACTCCACATGTGTTATCACAAAGTATTACAAAGACGATCACAAAAATACAATACTTCTTAAATGTTATACCCAAAGTCTCCCCTCACCTATATAATATACCAAGAGGTATGGAATAATAACTTCCCTCTTTTACATGTGGGATAAATGATTTTCCACCTTTTTATATAATGAACAGTAAAAGGAGTATTTTTCTCCATTCTAAATGTGGGATAACTCAATATTATAATATTAAGAGTTATTTTGTTTGATTTTTTTTCCAATGCTAATTATGACATCTTACGACATCAACTAAACATCATTACACATGTAATTATTAAAATTACACATTAAAACACTCCCCCTTAATGATTATTGGGAGAATAACACATAGAAGGAGGAATATTTCATTACATCAACTATCCCCCTTGATGAAAACTTCCCTCTTTCCCAACAAACTAAAAATATACACATTTTTTTTGTATTTTTCATGTATTTGGTGAAGATATCAGATACTTTCTTTTCTATGGAAAAATACTCCAAATAAATAATGCTATCCACAACAAGATCTCGATTGTAATGAGTATCAATCTCAATGTGTTTAGTTTCGAAGTGATACATTGAATTGTATGCAAGATAAATTTCACTATGATCGTCACATCTCAACTCAATGGGATAATTTTGTACTGGACCAAGCTCTCTCAGAACATGTCGGATCCACATTGCTTTTGTATTTGCTTCCTTAGTTTCCCTCTAACATAATTCAGAAGAAGAAAGAAAAAGATTTCTCGACTTCTTACTATACCATGAAATTGGACCTGAACCAACCTGAAAGATATATTTGTTAGAATAGTAGAGTCAAGCTAAACTAGTTAACCTATCTAAGAAACCAACAACATATCATGAAATATAATAACAGGAAAAGAAAAAGACAAGAGAACATCGATATTCATGGTTCACCCTAATGGGTTACATCCACAAGAATGTAGTCTTCTATTATCTCCAGAATGTCTTCTCCAATCTTACAAGAGAGAAAAGCACAAATACCCCAAAGAATATAGATGATGTACAATAATGTCACAATAGTACCACAACTACATCAAGAATACATGATATGTAGAGACTCACTTGACCCTATTATATACTAAGAGATGAGGAGGAATTACTCTCACATATCGCATGTGGGATAATATAATTCTCCAAAATAACATCTCTTAATAAAATACCATGGATAAATACTCTACACAAGTAATTACAACACCATATAACTATGGGTTAAATGTATTAATCTTTTACATAAGATTGTAGACAACTTACGACATAATACAAAGACATTATTACCTTCCAAGGAATATAATATATTCCAACACTCCCCCTTAATAATGGCTGGGAGAAGGGCCCACACTAACACTAAGGAAGGAAGGAGTCATTACTACTCCCCCTTGATGACAACTTCCAGAAGAATCAAAGCTGCAAATAAGAAGAACACTTCGGCTGATGGAATTTGACGATGAACAACCGCTTCTCACTGAATCATGAAAGTGCACACAAACCAGGTTGTACGATGAAAAGACCCAACAATAAAATGCCGAGAACATGTGACGGAATTCAATCGTAAGATGCCCAGATCACCATAACAATCATCACAACCATACATGATAGTTTAAGAACTCTGATATAACATCCACACCAGTGTGTAGATACCTTTTGACGGCCGATACAACAGAACATGTGGCTAAGAACACCACAACAATGGACAAAAAAACCCAGATGACCAATACACATGCGGATAGTAGACATTCTTCCAATCAAGGTGCAATATAAATATCTATAGAATACCTCAAACATCAAAGAAACAAGACCCCAATGGTCTATACATCGAAAATGATATTATACAAATGAACATCATGACTTTAACAGTAGAAGATGGTGCTTCATTACTTCTGGAATAAGGTGAAATCCTAAACAAAGAACTTATCTGCACAAGAACTTTCAAGATTAAATCATATAAATATCATAAAACAAAATTGTTCATACAGAAAAGAAAATGCTTATATGTCAAAGGTTAGAAAACATCATATAAAGGAATGGCAACATAATATGATCAAATAAAAGATTAACTTGCTCATTAAGGAAAAAATGAAGTTATTTTTACACATTAAGTGTCATCCACAACATATAAATAGTGAACCAAAGATTTCACTTAAATATATGAAAAATTAGTCATCAAGAAACTAATCTGAAGCATAGGTGCATTTCTTATTAGTATGAGGTTAATATGCAAGAGATGAATGCCCTGAAAATGTCAATGCTTCCATATAGGAACGTTATAGACAAGTATGAACAAGATAACCTCTAAAATCATAAGAATAGAAATCTCATTGCAACAAGAACAAGGTGCTCATGATAAATAGTTCAATATTTAAAGATTGCTCAAAGCCATATAAATATTGTGTAAAGGATGATCGAAATAAACATGACATGAGATATAGATAAATCAAAATGTTTAATATGATCAACATATAGCAAATTATGATCAACTCATGATATCACTTATAAAAAATTATGAAATGACAAGTCACTAATGGTCTTAATCATGGGTTCATTTCTTGTTAACACTATGTAAATATGCAAGAGATGAAATGCCTTGGAAATGTCAATGCTTCCGTATTGGAATGTTATAGACAAAGAGCACATGAACCAGATACAATCTCTGCAATTCATGAAAACAAAACTATATCTCAATTAAATAGCTTATGACAAGCCAAAAAATATGATATCACATAGATTAAAAAAATGATTTTACTTAAGAATTTAATTGGAAAGAGCATATAATGATCATAAAGATATTACTTATAAAAAAATGAAATTGTTTTTACACAAAGGTCGACAATACCATATAAATAAAATAAATAATGATCATGAGATTGTTCTTATAAAATTGTTTTTATAAACAAAACAAAGAAATGAACAAATTAATTATTAAGTATATTTAAAAAATATTAAGAATTAGATGGTTTATAGCTATCATCATGACAAAATACTAGAGATCCATGTCCTTAAAAGATGTCAATATTTCCATATAGAAATGTGAGACAAATATATAGCAAAAACAAGAAATAATGTCTTAATAAACATGATTAGAAGCAAAACCTAAATACAAAAAATGAATAACATAAAACTTAAATACTTTAGCGTACTGATTTGAATCTGCAAAAAACACAGTTAGAAAAACAGTAAAGGAAAGAGAAACTTTTACTTACAACCCTTTGAAAAAAGATGTGCTCAGAAAAGCTCAGTCTTCTGTTCTGGTCGCGTAGGTGGATCCAGAATTGTTGTTCCAATTCCACAAATAGGCTATAACAAAAAATCTGGTAAAAAATGACCAAGTTACGACCCTTTTTTATAACTATTGTTTTTATTACCGAAAGGAAGCCCAGAAATACTCAGTTTTCTATTCTAGACTCAAGGGTGGATCCAAAATGGTTGTTCTGATTTTGAAAACATGCTATAATAAAAAATCCGTTAAGAAATGACCAAGTTACGACTCTTTTTTTAAAACTGTCGTTTTTCTTACCGAATGGAAGCCCACAAATACCGAGTTTTTTGTTATGGTTGCGTTGGTGGATCCAGAATGGCATTTCCAATTCCAAAAATGTGTTATAATAAAAATTATGGTAGAAACTGACCAAGTTACGACCCTTTTTTATAACTGTCTTTTTTATAATCGAAAGAAAGATATCCTTGAGGAGAGCCATGAAATCATGTAGATCTACAGAAAAAACATCAAGAAATCCTTGAAAAAATCTTGCAAAAATCTTACACAACAAGTTAGGATTAGGGTAAAAAAATGCAGAAATATGCCTAGATCTGAAGAGAATCCTACTGACTAGCAGATAGAAAGCAAATCTACCACAAAATGACAATGCCCAAATGATAATCATTATTGATTGAAAGCTATAGAAGGTAGTAGATCATAGCAACCCGTTCTGATACCATAATAGAATAGTAGAGTCAAGCTAAACTAGTTAACATATCTAAGCAACCAACAACATATCATAAAAGATAAGAACAGGAAAAAAAAGGGACAAGAGAACACCGATATGCGTGGTTCACCCTAATGGGTTACATCCACGGGAATGTAGTCTTCTTTTATCTCTAGAATGTCTTCTCCAATCTTACAAGAGAGCAAAGCACAAATACCCCAAAGAATATAGATGATGTACAATAGTGTCACAATATTACCACTACTACATCAACAATACATGATATGTAGAGATTCACTTGACCTTAATATATACTAAGAGAAGAGGATGAATTACTCTCACATATTGCATGTGGGATAATATAATTTTCCAAAGTAACATCTCTTAATACAATGCCATAGACAAATACTCTATACAAGTAAATACAACACCATATAATTATGGGTTAAATGTATTACTCTTTTACATAAGATTCTAGACAACTTCGGACATAATACAAAGACATTATTACCTTCCAAGGAATAGAATATATTCCAACAATATCCTATAGCATATCTTTTATATGAAGTATCCCCTACCCAATCATGAGTCTATATAGCCAAGGAGTGAGACTACAACCCTGTTAGAATAGAACACACCATAATGCAATGTCTCTTGTAAATATCTGAGAATCCTCTTTGTTGTTATCCAATAACTCTTATGAGGCTTTTGCATAAACCTCAAAACCATGTTGACTACAAAAGAGATATCAATCCTGACTCTGTATCAAATATATCAAACTACCCACAAGTTGATTATACAATGTAGCATCAATAAGAGGAGTGTCACAATCAATAGTTAACTTTACATTGGATTGAAATGGTGTAGGTGACAGCTTACAATCACTCATACGAAACTGAGCAAGCAAATATATCGCATATTTAGGTTGAGAGAGTAAAATACATATTCCTAATTCCAAATATGTAAACCCAAAAATAATTTAATAGTCCTAAATCGTTAATTAAAAATCACTTTTAATATTATCCTTCATTTCCCGTATCAAAGTAAGTTGGCTATCAGTAATAATAAGATCATCCAAATAAAGTACAATTATGAAAACACCACCATCAAATTGATTCATATACAAATTTGAATCAGATACACACTACTTAAAGCCATTATTTAAGAAATAAGCATCAATGTTTTGATACAAGGATCTAGGTGCTTTCTTAATACCATATAAAGAATTCTTCAATTTGCATACCAAACTTGAAATTTTAGCAGTAATAAAGGTAGGTGGTTGTTGCATATAAATGTCTTCACTAATGTCACCATTCAAAAATGCACTCTTGACATCCTTTTGGTGTATTCCCCATTGATATGATGCAGCAAGTGAAAGAGTATTTCTTATTATGTTCATTTTAGCAATTGAAACAAAATTTTCAGTATAACATATACCTTCTTGTTGAGAGAATTCGTTTGCGACTAACCGATCTTTATGTTTTTCAATCTTTCCGTTTGTAGTAAACTTTATTTTATATATCCACTTGCATCCAACAAAATTATTTCCAAGAGGAAGGAGTACATAATTCGAAGTCTTGCTCTTCATCAACGAGTCATACTCAATTTGCATGGTTTTTTCCCATGCATGTTTATCTTTGGATTGAGTATAGGTAGGGATCATTTGTGGCCAAAAATTCAAATAAGATCAAAGTCAAATCTAGTTCGTCAAGTATCATAATGAATATCACTCTTAGAACTTGCAGATTCAATAGACTTATGAGCCCAAACAGGAACAGAAGTAGCGGTAGGACCCATGGTAGTATCATCAAAACATTCATGTGGAGTACTTGAAGAAGAAGGTGAAGTAGAATCAATAATAGGCATAGAAAGAGGGGAAAGAGTAACAAAGATAGGAGTAACAGAAGGTGAAGGAGAATTCAAGGTAACCCGATGTTCAATAGACTCAAGAGGAAGGGAGAATTCATCAAAGTGAACATCTCACATAATAATTACACCTTGAGTAGAGGGATAAAACAACCTATACGATTTAGAATCCTCACAATAACCAATGAAAATACATTTGTGAGACTTGGGTTCTAAATCTTTCATTTTTTCATGAAGGATATGATCCCAACATTCACTGCAAAATACTTATAAGTTATTGTTATCAAGTTTTCTTCCATTCCATTTTTCCTCGAGAATAATTTGCAAAATTGTTGTGGTGGGAACTCTATTCAAGATATAGTTAGCACGACAAATAGAATCAATCCAAAAACATTTATACAATCCTTTAGAATAAAGCATACATCTAGCCATTTCAACCAAAGTTTAATTTTTTTCTTTTAGATACCCCATTTTAATGAGGTGTATAAGGAACGGTGTTGTATTCAAGCAGATAGTAAGCACACACCCAAGTAATCAAGACAAATGAATGAATGAGTTGAATTCATTCAACTGCTTAGAATTTATCTTGAAATCGGTATTTATACATCATAGATATGGTTGCATAGATTACACCCGCTCCAACTTCTCATGCATTAGGGATTAACTAATACATTAATGTCATTATAATATGATAAGGATGACATAATTCCTATTGGCCCCCTCAGCATCTCCCCACGAATAAATTTTTTTTCATCCTTGAAGGGAACAAGCATGTACAAAACACCTAGGATATATGATTCTTCCGTATCTACCTTCAACCAGGTAACAGTCGGTGAAGCATCACTATTTTCTCAATTAGCCAGACTCATCTTCCATGGCTTGGCTTAGATGTAGTTCTTTTGGCTTTTCTCTCTGCGCTATTTCTCTGCTTTCAACTTCAGCCACCATCCAGGATCTACTTTTGGAATTTGGCACCGAGGGGCTTCACCATCCAGGAACTACTTTTGGAGTTTGGCACCGAGGGGCTTGATCAAGTCATTTGTTCAGGAACTACTTTTGGAATTTGCCACCGAGGGGCTTCACCATCCAGGAACTACTTTTGGAGTTTGGCACCGAGGGGCTTGATCAAGTCATTTGTTCTTGGTGTCATCATCACGCATAAATTAGAATAACTTTTCACATGTCGTAGAATTGCAGTCGACCGATGGGTATCGTCCATTTTTAGTGTCGACTATCTTCAAAACATTCTCCTCCAGTAACGAAGCCTCTTACAATATGATGATGGTCAATGACTGAAACAGTCAGAATGACAATTTTGGATGACTATGGTAGTCAGGACTTGTGACTTTCATAATAAAAAACATTTTCCTCGGTCAACATTCCAATGGTCAATTACAACACAACCATTTAAGATTTAATGCATAAATCGATAGTTGATTGGCACATGAACGAAGTTGGCGCAACATATAAATGACTCTTTTTAACCGAAATCGGTCATTTTCAATGGCCCTCTCATGGGATCGAAGTGCGAGCATGACTTCAACCACTGGCGCACATGAAGTCTATGGCTTCTTGATCAAGTCACATTTCTGAAACCCATTTAAATGATCCATTCTACCAATCAATTTTTAATGTTGAAAATGTTTGACGCCACGCTCAGGTCGATGGGCAGTCTGAACTCGATGGAAATTTCTCAGCAATCAACGTGCTTTCATCTTTCATCTTGCATCTGTGATTTTAGAAATTAGGGTTTCCTTTCATGGGCATAATGACTAGTTCTTCCAGGTTCGAGCTACCAATATATGTATTTGCATACAAAATAATAGGTTGTAACCTGGACGACTCCTCTATCAAGATTCTAGTCGAGAGAATTAGCCCATACATGGAGGCTCTGTGTAGTTGGCCTCGGTGTAGTTGTTCTATATTGCAATATATTTAAATTCAATGAACTCCTATGTGTTTTATATGAGACCTTGGATGAAAAATAATCATTATTATAGAAATCCCAGATCAATGGATATTCAACAACCCAAATACCATTATAGGTTTCATTCTTTGTTACAAGTTTCCTTGTAGATCGTGAACATGGATTCAACGACAATTTTCCACCATTTACTTTTCATTGGAGGTCCCATATATTTGATTGCTTGCAAAGCTATACGGCAAGCTCGTCAACAAACATTTCCAAATACGAAGCTATTTCATGCAATTCTTCCTGATATATATTGAAATTTTTTTCCATAGAGCTTGTGGCATCGCCTAGCAGTGCATGATTTATAAGTTTTGGGTTCAAATCTAGACAATCAGTGTTCTAAGTTTTGGGTTCAAATCTGGACAATCAGTGTTGATAGGAACGATAGTTGAAGAAGTAAAATTCGGGAAGCTATTATTTTCTTTTAAGGGTGTGTTATTGTTCATGCGAAGCTTGGAGGGAGAAATAAGTAGGCTATCTTGTTCTCCATCGTTGTTTGAAGAAGTAGATCACGAAACTACCAATTTCATTTGAGGGCGTATAAGTATCATTCATATACTGCTTGGAGGGATAAAGAAGCTGTCACGTCCCCGCACCTCTACGGGAGAGAGGACGTGAGTAATGCTGTTATATAATCTGGGAAATTTAAATCCCATGAAAATACACATGATAAAATGAAATGCATTGAACTAATACATGCACAGATGCATAAATATTTAACATACAGCAGAAGCATACACATGTTCATCATTTTCATTAAACAAATACAATGCAGAGTTTAGCATAAGAGAAAGTTATCTTGGAAAGAATTTCATCCTGCAACCAGCTATGTCATTGCAACGTTCCACCCAACCATAGGCTAGTGTGCTTCTCAATCTCTCAGCAACACCGCCACCCCCGAGCTGGGCATGATTCCCACAAGGAATAGGAAACACTATCAGGCTCACACATAACCAAGAATACCACAAAATTCAGCCAATCCAACATAGTTGGGTTTATCAGGCTGCAAATGAGATGGATAGGCTGACTTCTAAGCTAGTGAGCTCCTCAACAGATCTATGGACACTTGCACCAAATCTAGTCTTGCTTCTAAACATCTACCCACCCAACACAAGGAAGCATCCCCTTCTCTTCTACACAGTCCCTCGGGATATTCCTTCCCTTCCAGTGCTACTCAGAGTGTGCAAATAAGAAAACCAACCCCCTAGATATGTCTGTGAGGTTCCTCCATGCACTAGATTTATCAAGTTGTTCAAGCCCCATTTCCACTCCCAATTCAATACATACCAAAGCACAAATTCATACACAACAATATACACAATTTTTTGGCTGAGAAAAATAGTTTGGCAACAAAATGAATTGTCGAGATGGGTGAAAACAACCCCCTAACAGCAATTCGTATTCTACGGATGTTTTGGCCCTAACGTGGCCAAAATCGAATCTCAACAACACCCAAGAGAACGTGGTCTCTCCTCCAAATCGTTGGGCAACACAAAAATGATTTTCAGCTTGGAGAACAGTGGAGAAATGCAACAAAAATCGTTGGGGAAGAAACCCAACCACAGATCATCACAAAAATGACATTCTCAGCCTAAGGAAAATGAAGAAACAACTGCCCACGTGGGGTAAAACACACACAGCAAACCCAAAAACGTGAATGCCACACATAGGAAACTCCCATCCGCTTGAGAGAGCCCCAACGTGGATGAATGATGGTGAGAAAAACACCCAGAATCCCCCAACGTGAAGGAGAACACACAGCAGGCAAAATCTTGAAGGTAAAACAACCCCCAAGCTTCACTGCGTGAGGAAAATGGAGAACATGGGTGTATGACCAAATGGGCATGCATTTTGGGTGTTAACTTGCCCCAAAAGTCAAAAACTTTTTTCCCCAAAAATGGGTTTTTCCCAAATTCGAATTTCTTTTCCCATACTCTTCCCATTCCCATGCAATAACTACTTTAACCAATTTTTGGCACTAATAAATGATTGGGTGAATGAGACAAGAAAGGTAGTTGACAGTTTGATGGGTTCTCTCTTTGACATTTGGATTTTCTCCATTGGCCCCAAAGGTTAAATGTTTCTTGCCCTTATCCTTAGGAAACCATGCCTCCATCTCATATTTGTTGCATTAATATAGCTGGTTGTGGGATTTTAATTAAATTGCATAATTTACATGATGTCCAAAATTATAATGTGTCGGCTAGCACAAAACATCATTGGCAACGATTTTAATCGCCGAAACATAAAGCGTTAAATCGATGGTGGGGCTTTTTCCTTTAGCTCCACGCCATGATTAATTACAATATATATATCATATATATTTTTAATGCAAATGAGGTCAAATTCGGGGTGTTACATTCTCCTCCCCCTTTAACAGGACTGTCCTCAATGCTTTACAAATTTGAACAAAAATGTTACACTGGTACCACCTCAGTGTTCCGTAGAATTGAACAAAAATGGATGTGCCAATCACATGGCATTCTCCAGCTCCCACGTAGCCTCTTTAGGACCGTAGTGCTCCCATTGCACCTTTACCTGCCCTATGGCTCGGTTCCAGAGCATTGTGACCTTCCTGTCGAGGATGCGCATTGGCTCAATTTGGAACTCTCCCTCGGGTTCCACCTAAATCACATCCCAATTTATCACATGGTTAGGATGTAATGCCCCGGTTTTGACCCCGTTGCATTATATGTATATGATGTATCTTTATATTGTAATGATCTTGGTGCGGAGCTAAAGGCCAAAGCCCCACCATTGATCAGTAATGCTATGTTTTGGATTTAAATTTGTCACCGATGGTATATCAGGGCATGCGGCATATATTATGTTGGCCATCATGTAAATATACATCGTAATTAATTAATGGACACAACCAGCTACGGTCGCGGCAATTAAATCGAGTGGGGCATGATTTCCTAAGGATAAGGGGGTGAAATATTTAACCTATGGGCCAATGGGGAAAATCCAAATGTCTATGAGAAAACCCATCAAACTGTCAACTACCTTTCTTGTCTTTTTCCCCAATCATTTATTTCTGCCAGAATGTGGTTGAGTTAGTTATTGCATGGAATGGGAAGAGTATGGGAAAAAATTCGAATTGGGCAGAGACCCATTTTTGAAAAACGTGTTCTGACTTCCTTGGCAAGGAAAATGCCCAAAAACGTATGCCATTCTGCCATGCATCCACGTTTTTCATTTTCCTCACCATTCTCCTTCACGTTGGGGCTTTTGAGAGCAGCTGGAGTTTTTCCTGTGTCTTTCATTTTCCACGTTTTTGGTTGCTGGCTTCATTTTTCCCATGGATGGGAGGTCGTTTTTGTAGTGCTGGGGATTGGGTTGTCTTCCTCACGTTCTTGGAGCTGCTGGTGCATTTTCCATTCACGTTTTTGGAAGTTTCATGTGTTTTTACCATGGCTGTGAAGAGCCATTCACGTTTTTTGGCTGTCTCACTGACTGTTGGTCTCACGCACAAGCTATTTGGGGCGTTTTCCCCTGCTATGAGTTGTGCTCACTGATAAGCTTCAGGACTGTGTGATTTTCCCCCATGTTGTGAGCCGTTTTTGTTGTTACGTTTGGGGATTTGTTGTATGATTGCTTGGGAGCCATTTTTCCCTGTCTTAAGCTGTGATAGTTAATTAGTTACCTGAGCGCAATGGTTGGTCTTCGGACTGTGAGAGGAGTAGATATGTTGGCTTAGATTTGCTTGATAAACCTAGTGGATGGAAACCACACAGACAGAGCTAGAGGGCTAGCCTTCTTCTCCATCATCCCTGAATAGCACTGGAAGGGAATGCAGGGCCTGAGGGAATATGTAGCAGAGAAGGGACTGATTCCTTGTGTTGGGTGTGGATGGGTGTCTTAGACGTCAAGCTAGTTCTAGTGTAGGTGTTCTTGGCTCTGTAATGAGCTCACCAGCTTAGCAAATTGCCTTCATCAGCTCCTTAATGGCCTGATAAACCCAACTTGGTTGGCTTGGCTATGTGTTTTTGTGTATCCTGGCTATGTGTAAGCCTGCTAGTTCCCTTATTCCTTGGAGGATCATGCCCAGCTCGGGGGTGGCAGCGCTGCTGAGAGATTAAAGAGCACGTCGGCCTATGGTTGGGTGGAACGTTGCAGTGACGTAGCTGGTTGCGGAAGAAGTTCTTTATGAGATAAGTAATCTTGTGTATTTTACCTCTGCAGTTCTATATTTACTGTTAATTAAAATGGAATGAACATGTTGAATGAATGTTTGTTTGAATGATGTTGGTTTCCGTTGTGTATGATGATTAAAATGCATCTGTGTATGATAAACAATTCTGTGTGCATATTTTAGTTTAAATTCTCTTTCAGCATTCTGTTTTAGGCAATTTTATACATGTATATGTCCATGGGCTCTTAGCCCAGTCTGATAAAGTGTGTAGTTGCGCCCTCTTTGCTGGTCGGAGGCATGGGGACGTGACATAGGATCATGTACATATTTCTTAAGCAAAGAAACATGAAAAACATTATGAGCTCTAGTGCTAGCAGGAAATGAAAGTCTATATGCAACTAGCCCTATTCTTTCAAGCACTTCAAATGGCCCACAATATTTAGGTGACATCTTGGCACAACTTCCAAAATTAAAGGAACTCTTATTTTCCTTCACTCTGAGATAAACATGATCCCCAACATTGAACTCTCTATTCACCCTATGCTTATCTGTATAGATTTTCTATCTATCCTGGGTTGCTTTCAGATTCTGCTTGATCTTTACAACCTCCTACTCCAACTCCTTGAGCAATTATGGACCAAGCACAACCATGTTCACTGGATTATCCCAAGTCATTGGTGTCCTACACCTCTTACCATACAAAGCTTCATACGGACTCATCCCAAGGATGCTTGTTGTCCATTGTTATACGCAAACTCTACCAAGTGTAAATAATCTTCCCACTTGGTTGGTTTGTCTATCACATACATGTGAAGCATGTCTTCAAGCACTATATTAACTCTCTCTATCTGCTCCTCAGTCTGAGGATGGTAGGTAGTGCTGAAATTCAACTTTGTACCCAAATTCACAAACAACCCCTTCCAAAAATTGGAAGTGAACTTGACATCTATGTCAGAGACTATTGCCTTAGGCAATACATGCAATTTGAAAATCTCCTTCATGAATATCTTTACAATGTCATCAGTCTTATGCGTAGACTTAACCAGTAGAAAATGTGTTTCCTTTGTCCACTTTTCCACCACAACCATGATGGAATCATATTGTCTCTAAGTCATTGGAAATCCTTTAATAAAATCCATGGAAATAACTTCCAATTTCCATTTTGGAACTGGAAAGGGCTGCAACAAACCTGTTGGGTGTTGATGCTCAACCTTCACCTACTGGCATTTCATGCACCTTGAAATATATTCAACCATGTCTTTTTTCATTCCTGGCCAAAAATACCGCTTTCTATTTGTAGCAATTGTCTTCTAATATCCCGGGTGGTCAGAATATGGAGCTTGATGGATTTCATCCATAACAACTCTCCTCAACTCGGTTACATTTGGAATATAGATCTTATTATTATAAGTGAGAAGTCCATCTTCTTCCAATTTATATCCCACATACTTCTTTTCAATGTTTTTCTGTTGCAACTTGTCCTTGACCCGTGCATATAATTCATCTCCAGCAATATGATTAATAATCTGCTGCTTCAAATCTAATTGGAAAATACTAAGAGATTCCACATGCATTTCCTGCACCTTCCTGCTGAGTGCATTAGCTACTTTATTATCTTTTCCCTTTATGTGCTTGATTTCAAAATCAAACTCACATAAAAACTCCAACCATCTCGCTTTCCTAGCATTCAGAGTAGGCTGATCAAACAAATACTTCATACCACAATGGTCTGTCCTTAGCTCAAATCTTCTTCCCGTCAAGTAATGCCTCCACATCTTGAGAGCATGTACTATGCATCAAGTTCTAGATAATGAGTGGCATAGTTTTTTTCATGTTCCTTCAACTTTCTTGATTCATAACATATCACGTGGTTGTCTTGCATAAGGACCCCTCCAAGCCCTTGACCGCATGCATCGGCACACACCACAAAATCTTTTTCTGGGTCTACAATCTTCAGGACTGGTGCACTTGTGAGAAGGTTCTTCAACTACTAGAAACTTTCCTCACACCTCAGTGTCCATTCAAACTTTATTCCCTTCTTATGCAAAGAAGTAACTGGATGTGCAACCTTGGAGAATCCTTCAATGAATCTCCGGTAGTATCCTGCAAATCCCATAAAATATCTTACATATGTTACATTCCTTGGAGTAGGCCAATTCATAATGGCCTCAATCTTCTCAGGGTCTACAGATATACCCTCATCTAAGATAATGTGACCCAAATAATGAATCCTATCTCTATAAAAGTCACATTTTCTCAACTTTGCATACAGTTGTTGCTCCCTGAGCAATTGCAATGTCAATTTCAGATGTTCTTCATGATCTTCCTCATTCTTATAATAAATAAGAATATTATCAAGGAAAACAAGAACAAACTTGTCCAAATACCTGTTGAAGACACTATTCATAAGGCACATAAATGTAGCTGGTGCATTTGTGAGACCAAATGGTACCACTACAAACTCATAATGTCCATACCTTGTTCTGAAGGTTGTCTTATGAATGTCTTCATCCTTGATCCTTACTTTATGGTGACCCAACCTTAATTCATTCTTGGAAATGCTCCTCTCAGTTGATCAAAGAGGTCATCAATCCTAGGCAAAGGGTATTTATTCTTCACAATGACTTTGTTTAGCTGTCTGTAATAAATACACAACCAAAGTGTACCATCTTTCTTCTTTACAAACAGAATTGGTGCTCCCCAAGGAGACACACTCGGCCTAATATACTTCTTCTCTAACAACTCTTGCAGTTGCATCTTCAGTTCTAGAATTTCTGGTGTACTCATAATGTAGGGTGTCTTGGACATGGTTGCTGCTCCTAGCATGAGTTCAATTGTGAAATAAATGTCCCTCTTTGTAGGAAGCCCTGGAATCTCACCAGGAAACACATCCTTAAATTCCCGCAACACATGAAATTCGTCCAACCTATAAGTTTCATTCTCTATTGCCTCCAAAATATGAGCTGCATACAATGGGAAACCTTTCCTACGGAACTTTTTCAACTACATTACTGAAATATGCCTCACATAAATCACCTTTGGATTGTCTTTCACAATCCTTGAGTTTGCTTCTTCATCCAGGCACTAAACAGCCTTATTATAACAGTCAATATTTACCCTGTGAGCTTCTAACCAATCCATTCCAATGAGAACATCATAGGAACCAAGTGGTAGAACATTCAGATCGACACAAGTGACCAATCCATTCATGAACAATAGACATTTCTCTACCACTTCACTAACATTTCTCTTAGTTCCAATGGCTATCTGAACTAACCAAGATTTTCTATGCTTTACTTTCTTAAAAACAGAAATATCCACTACCCTAGGAGTAATGTAATTGTAAGTAGAACCGGGGTCAATCAAAATAGAAACAAATTGCTCAACAATATTAGCTGCAACTACAACCATAGTTGATTGGTGATCTTCCTGGCGGTCCTCCAGCACTGCATAGATCCTAGGGATGGCTCTTGCTACTTGACCCATTGTTTTTGCTTCTTGAATGTTGTAAGATGGCCTTGCATTCTCATTCTCAAGTGGACAATTCCTGCACATATGGGGTCCTCCACATTTCTAACATTGGAGAGATTCTCTGTTCTGCTGTGAATCTCTTGGCTTCTCTCCCATTGCTCTGGCTGGATGCTTCTCAGCTTGTGATGGTTTCTTCTGTTGATTCCTGAAGTTAGAAGGTTTGAAAGATTTCTTCCGTTGGTCAAACTTCTCATTCTTTTTGTCCTTCCATGTCTTATGGTAATCAGGTTTTCTTTTGCTTTGCTCATAGCAATACTTAGCTTTCCTTATTGGTTATTCAAGAGTTCTAGGTTCGTAAAACTCAATTCTATCCTTGTAAGACTGAGGCAATCCACTTAGAAAACGTTGAGTCTTTAATTTTTCATCTTTGATGTTTCTGACATACCTTAACAGTTCCAAGAACTTGTTTGCATACTCTTCCATGGTTTGTTGTCACAATCTCATCTCATGGAACTCTTTAATCTTATCATCATAGTACCTGTCAGAGAGGTACTTCTACTTAAAATACTTCTAGAACTACTTCCACATGATCTTCATTTCAGTGATCTTCTTTACTTTCTTGAAGTTCTCCCACCATATGGATGCTCTTCTAGTCAAATTGAAGATGGCTACCCTAGCCTTCATATTTCTAGAGTAGTCTTGGACTTGGAAATATTTTCTCATCCCAAGAAGCCAAGCTTCAGCTTCTTGTCCATTATTTACCTCACCATTGAAGGTAGGTAGCCTTGCCTTCTTAAATTCATCACATGAATGGTTATGGTAACGCCTCTTCCTCTCATTCCTATCAGATGAAGAACTTCAACTGTAAGTGGATCCTTCAGAGTCAGATGACTCACTAGGAGATCTATTTCTCCTTCTGGTACTGCTCTTACTACCTTCCAGCATTAATGTCTAGTCCCCTAAGTTCATCCCCCTCATGATGTCCATTAAACTTTGCAGCATGGATGCATTCAGCTTATTCTGCTCCTCTTGATCCTTAACCAATATTTCATTATCTTCCCTGTAACTTTGCATCTCCACCGTTAGGATTCTCATGGTGGCTGCAAAATCTGAGGGAGTCTCTTGCAATCTCCTCCCATTAGACTCTGTCTCAGCATTTACAACTCAGACATTTTTCTCCATAGCATCTTCCTCGTGCTCATAGAGATCTTGTGCATCATTCATGTTGAAGGTTCTCATGGCTGAACCACAACTCACTTTACTGAACTGCACTATCTGGAATACTACCTTTGAATGTGACTATGATTCTGTAAAATGTGTTAATAACACAATTGTTAGCTGCATAACATTCACATGAATCATATATTACTTACCTGCATTGAAAACATCATATATTGACAACTTTGTCAAATCATAGAATTTTTTTTTCACAAAGAACAACTGTCTCATGGGATGATAGCAGTCAAGGGGGCTTGGGCGAGTCGAGAGTAGCGCCCTCATTTTTTATTTTTGTAAATCTTTTATTTTCGCACAATCTGCCGCATAAGCTAACTGCCATTTTTTATCTTTCTGGTCTCTGTAAATCCCACTAAAAACCTGCAAAAATTCTCTCTTTCGAAGCAACTCATATTTTCCACCTGATCGAAAAACTCACCGAAGTTTTCTGATGTATCAGCTCGACTCACCTTTTCCCTTCCGACGTATCGAAAAAACTTACCAAGTTCACTCGATATACATCGGGAAAACTCGTCTTTTCTTGCTGATATGGGATTTTCGACACTTAGACAAAAAAAAAAAAAAAAAAATTTCTCTCTTTCCTCGACATCAAAAAACTTATCTGAGATGCATCATAAACTTATCCGAGATGCATCAGAAAATAATCTAAGATGCATCGGAAAGACCATCCAAGATGCATCGGAAAGCTCATCTGAGATGCATCGAAAAACTCCCAAAGTTTGTGTAGCTTAGGGAAAACCCTACGTGTAGAAACGACTACCTTTCGTCTATAGGACGGAAGGATAGGGTTCCTGTGGGGTTGGAAGAGAGGACCTGCAAATAATATTAGGGCCAAGCTGTAGAAACCCTGCAAAACACTGTTAGAAAACGAAATATCTACAAGAAATCAATGAAAACCTACAACAAAGCATGAGCAATAAACCTGCAAGCAAACTATGTTAGAAAACTACAATAAAAATGAACTAAAACACAAATATACCTTCTCTAGGTGGAAATGGGCCACCATGCCCTAGCTTTGGGAGCACCTCTCAATGGAATGGGAGCTTTGGCTCAATGGAGAAATGGAGGAGAGGGAGAGTGAATGGCTTGAGAGAAAAATTGTCTCAAGGCACTCACACGGGCAGCATAACGTTAGGGAGAGAAAGAGTGAGTTAAGAGTGACCCCCACCCCTCTATTTATGATTTTTCTTGAGATTTTTAGGGTTTTAAGCCCCTGGTTGGGGCTTTAGCCCCTTTTGCCTAATCTTTAGCTCCTTTGGGGGTTTTAAGCTCCTTTTAGGTGTTTTAGCCCCTTTTTGGAGGTTTTAGCACCTATGAGAGCTATTTTGGCTCTTTTTAAGGGTTTTTAAGCCCTTTTTTATATTTTTGAGCCTTTTAGAGGGTGTGGGGGTCAAATGAGGGTTGTACGTAGATGTCTTTGGGTGGTGTAGGTCATGTAGAGCTTACTGAGGGATTTTTTGAGTTAACAGATTGCCCCCTAATGTGTGAGGGTAGGAGCTCATCGTATGGCTAACGGACATCATAGGATTTTTTTGGGAGAGGTGGTGCTTCCGAGGCTAGGGCATGGTGGCTTTTGGTTTTTGTAGTTATATGGTTCCCATCAATGGGTGAGATACAAATAATGTGTCACGTGTATATGGACGAGGTGGGAATCCCCATGCTTGTAACGATGTCAAATGAATAATGTGATCTAAGCTCTATAATGCAAGAGTCGATCATGTACAACTGATCATACATAGTGGTTGCCTCAAGAAGAGGCTGAATACAATACTAATATGAAGAACTGCTAAATTGGACCCATGGCATTCTCATGGAATTCTATATCTTAATGACTGATGGTCTATTGGATTTGGAATGGTACATATTTGTAGGGACCCAATGACAAAGAGTCATAGTCTCTGTGGTACAAATATGCTACGTCAATCATAAATCTATATAGAAGCACTGCTGAGGCTTCAGAACACTGTCTCCAACGCAACCCAAAAATCACAAGGGACATGAACCCGTTGGGGTCCCTTTCATAGACTCACCAATGTGCTAGAGTCAGGTGACATCTGGGGTCTTCGACCAAATACTACACAGACCAATACCCTGTACGAATATCAACGGTGAGATGATGTAGCTAGAGCCGAGCACGTGGACTCAAACTTCCTTTACTCATAGTATGACGGCAGGGCAGACCAGGAAGCAAATGAAACTGATTCATGGGAAATAGATCATAGCTGTAATACCATGAATGTAACTGCATATGGGAAATAGTTGGAGGAGGTAGACTTTTGGTATTTATGGGATCCAAGGAAAACACATTGTAGAGTACTCTGAACAAAGGCGACCCAAAGTGGGAATGCTGCCAAACTATTATCTGTGGGGTGGTGTCTAGAGACACCATTGTGGTACGATCTCATGGATTTTTGGTGAGCCTGAGAAAGTAAATTCTCGATGGTTCTTTCAATTTTGGAGAGTCTGAAAGCATGAAGAAGACTCCAGTGGGGGATCTTTTTCATTGGGAATCTCCTGTGCCCGAAAAGGGATAAAAGTATACACAGGAGAGCTTGCCCATCCTGTAGGGGATGAGAAACTTCTTTACCGTTGGTATTCCAATCAAGCTTAAAAAGGTTAAACCTATACTGACTGGACGGTCATTCAGATACTTTTACGAGCATGAATGAAACCAAGTTTGCTCAAAAATCTTTTCTTGGTGAGAAGGCTAGAAAAGAGCTTAACGACAACCCATGGTGAGCTTTTTCGTAGAGTTTGGCCCCTCTATCCAAGAAATCATAAAAGGATGCAGAGGGGAATGGTCTTGGCTTGAATATGCCAATGTGGTCCTTTTTATATGGTAGTCTACATGGTTCACAAAGGGAGATAAACGCGACAATGTAGACGCCCTTTCCTATACTTTAATGAGCGGAAAAGGAAGCAGCTACGCTCAGCAATCTTTTCATTTTTTTACAAGTGAGAAAAGAGCTTAAAAGAAACTCTGGTATGGTCAACTGATTGTTGTGGCACAGGTGGTGCCCCATGTCGGGACAATGGACAGTGGTCCAAAGGTCATCTGTGCAGTATGGATGGAGAAGGTGGCTCTTAAACATACCAATACATGCACAGGAAAGATTGTGGCAAATGAACGCGAATCGGTGCGGGAGAGGCACGCAAACCGAGGTGGTTCTCAAATAGAGGTCAAGAGAGTTGTGTGTGATTTGTGGTGGACGGACTTGACTATATGTGACGTGAATGCAATTCCAATGGCAGTTATATGCCAAATGCATGCAAAGGAAATGATACGGCCTCTGGACAATGGTCCGAGGACCTGCATAAGGTGAGGTGGACGGATTAGACATCTATATGCTAAAATAAAATGACATGCCTTCCAGATGGTGGCCCGAGAACCGCATGATTGGCGGTAGAAAAGTGCGATGCAAGCATAGGTCCGATGACACTTGTATCACACTATGCTATGTAAATCGAGGTAACTTCCAAGAAGTGGTCCCGAAAATTACTTGTTAAACATGATATGATGGTCTCGTTAGAAGATAGAAATTTGAGCCCGGAGGTGTGAGGGGTGTCTCGAACAGGCTCCGGGTGACTCTGAACCAGCAGCTAATGGTGCTGCCCCTAAATGGGGGGTTTCTAATTTGTGGTAAAAACGTTGTAAAACAAAAAGGAACAAGACTATATTACAAGAAGAACTGCACGTCACTTAAAGAGGTGACGTTAGAGGGAAAGTGGTTTGGACTTCTAGGGGATCAGCGGTCATTCATTTGTGTGACACGATGAACCCTAGGAGAGGGCCCGTTGTGACACAGAAAACACACTTGAAAGGGTTCAAGCGGATCATGTACTTACGATACCGCGGGAAGGTTTGCCGCAAGTCATCTATGTGTTGTGCTTGCTTCCATGACCGCGCAATGATTTTGTCAAGATAGACCAACACGATGTGGATGAGGTCGCGAAAAAAATGTGTCATGGCACGCTGGAAGGTGGCTCCGGCGTTCTTCAAACCAAAAGGCATTACTCGATAGGAGAATGTGCCCCACGGGGTTGTGAGTGCATTCTTGTAATGATTTTCTTTTCGGATCTGGATTTGGTTATATTCAAAAAACCCATCCATGAAGGAAAAGACCTCATGTCAGGCACATGCATCGATAATATGATCGATGAAGGATGTTGGGAAGTTGTCTTTGGGACATGCCCAATTTAGATCGTGAAATTCTGTGCAAAGTCGAATGGTACTCTGTTTTTTATTCACGGGAACAGGATTTGAACTCCAAGTGATGTACGTAATGGGGTAAATGAAGTCGGCTTTGTGCATCTTCTCAATTTCAGCTTTGATCACAGCAGCTTTGGAGGGGTGGATAGGCCATTTCTTTTGGCGCACGAGGGCCACATCGGGCCATGTGTCTATGTGGTGTTCCACAATGGATGGATCCAACCTAGGAATTTTAGTGTAGGACCGAGAAAAGATGTCGCGGAATTCTTGGAAGAGGGCTTTGTAGGAAGCAACTTCTTCCAGGGAGAAGGATGCCCCCAGCATGATTTTTTCAACAACCTCAAGATTGGTTCAGATGTTGATTTTGATGGTTGGAGAGATGTTGGCGATGTTCCCTTCTTCAAAGGCATCTGGTGCCGGAATGGGATTTTTTAACAAGTCGACTTTCCCATGAATGAAATCTTTGGTTTCCATGGAAAATTGGTCAGACTGCAACACAACCTCTTCGGGGAGGAAGAACAAGCGATGGTGCATGTCGTCCCATGGATATTCTAGGGTGGTTAAGGACTCAAGTATCTCCTCATCTTTGTGGAAGCAATGAAGGGACAGGTATGATGGAATCATTAGAGGAAATTTCAACTCAAAATGGGCCTCCTAAAATGAACTAATAAAATAATAGTTGAAATAATAAAATAATATTTATTAATTTTGGAGGAAGAAAATAAAAAAACTACTTTTTTGTTTGTATTTTTGACATATCTCCCCGTGTTTTTACTCAAATTTCAATCGGGAGAGCTCGTTGGATGTGGAATTAAATTCCGCATCCAACGAGTACCCACTAGGCATACTTCTGACGGACCCCTCTACCCCAAAAACAAGAAATACCTGAAAAAATGAAATGATGATGTCATCATTCCATTTTTTCAGGTATTTCTTGTTTTTTGGGTAGCGGGATCCGTCAAAATTATTCCGAGTGGGTACTCGTTGGATGCGGAATTTAATTCCGCATCCAACGAGCTCTCCCGATCGAAATTTGAGTAAAAACACAGAGAGATATGTCAAAAATACAAACAAAATAAGTAGTTTTTTTTATGATACCTATCCCCAAATTTATATTAAAAAAGTGTTTAAGACCTATACGGTATTTCAAATTTAAAGCAATTTCATTAGATAACACATGATGACATGGAATTTGAATAAAAGTTAAAAGGCCCATTTTGAGTTGAAATTTCCTCTAATGGTTTATGATGGTGGAGACAAGAGGGTATGTAGAACTAGACATCATGTAAATGGACATGGTGTCTGAAGAGGGAGGTGGGGGATGGATTTATTCGATCAGAGTGATCTCAGATTAAAGGCAATGTTGTCGAAGGTTGGCTGGAGTCCTTCAAAAATCAGACAAGTCCTGGCACTGGTGAGAATAGTGTCCATACAATCCGCAGAGGGTGCAAGCATGGTTTGTTCTCAATGACTTGTTTCTCACTATTGGCCCGCTTGGGAGTTCAACCACGGGGAGGATTTTCGTTGTATCCATGGCATCCAAATGCACATGGATTATGGGAATCTCATGGCAGTTTTGATTTGGGTGACCCTGTTCTTCGCAGAAGGCGCAAGGCGGGATCTATCGAGGTTCATCGGTAGCTTTCGCTTTTTTTCCCCTGGCCCTTTTTGGGAGGGGCAGTGCGGGTGCGGGTGCAGTGGTTGGTTTTTGTGGGCCGGGTGGAGGATGAGATTCGACCGCAATGGGTTGCACGGGGGTTAAGACTACCTGGGGCATTAGCGATTGGACGGGTGGATTAAGGTACCACATGGTAATCCCTAATGTAAAATTGGGTAATTTTAAGGTAGCCATTACTGGCTTACTCATGACACCAGGTGGGGGAAAGAGGAAGGGAATTGTGTGGATTGGAGAGGACCCCAGATAAATCCCTGATGGTTCCATGTGGGGATGAGGTTGTGGTGGTGGTTGTGCATAATGCTACGGTTGTGAATGATGTTGTGGCTGCGAATGATGTTGCAGCTGTTGATGATGTTGCAGCTACTGACGGTGTTGCGGTTGCGGATGGTGTTGTGGTTGCGGTTGGGGTTGCAGATGCGGTTGATGTTTAGGTCCAACAATGCTGGATAAGAGCATGTTGCTAATGATGTTGCAGCTGTTGACGGTGTTTCAATTGCGGATGGTGTTGTGGTTGTAGTTGGGGTTGTAGATGCAGTTGATATTTGGTTGCAGCAGTGTTGGATGAGAGCATGCACAAATCTGCAGTCTCATTTGGTGTCAGTGGTGGTGACACTAAGGGGAAAGAAGTCGTCATGGTGGTATTGAAAAACAACCCAAGGCCCACACTCAACAATGAGGATCCCGGTATGTTGTCAACCATGGTGTTGACCGCAGGGATAACACTAGTGGGTGCAGTCAGCCCTTATGGATCAATGGTGTTGATCGTAGGGATAATGTTAGAGGGTGATGTTAGCCCTTGTGGATCATCATAAGTCAGTTGGTCAACCGTTGTGATTTTCCCTTCGTGGGGGAACATTAAGTGACAAAAAATAGTTGATGTTACAGCTCGCATGGCGTACATATAACTTCTTCCGAGGAGAAGGTTATAGTCCAACTGAGCATTGACAACCTCTATGTCAGTCAGTACTATTTTCCCGGCCAATGTGATGGGGACATGAAGGAGGATTCCTTGGGTTTTAGTGGGGTGGCCATCATAAGCCCGTAGAGTAGTAGAGGATGGTTGCAAAATTGGGGATCCAAGCTTCTGCCAGACTAAGGTAGACATAACGCACGTGAATGCCCCCTCATCCACTATACACCGGTGCATGAACAAATTCCGGATGGAGACTGGGATTTGGAAGGCAATGGTTGATGGCATCCATGGTTCTCCATTCTCAGTGTCGAATGCGATAAAATTGGATTCGGAGGGGTCTGTAGCACCAAGGGAGGCTATTAAGGCTTTTCGTTGTGTTGGGAAAGTTTTGAGTACCTTAAGAGCAGACATGGCCATAGGTGTTTGGGCCAAATCATTGATGATGTTGTAGCTTATAGTAACTCTTGCTGTGACATTGTTGGCAACCCACCATATGGGGGGACGCAGAGGAAAAGGGGGTAGATGAAGAGGTGCATTGGTTGTTTTGAACGTAGATGTCGTTGATGTGTTAGCGCGTTCGGTGTTGTTGGAGTAGGGTCCTGCAGCTACAGAAGAAGCTGCTATTTTGGCAGAGAAGAGATAAGATAGAGCTACGACGCCGTAGCAGGTTTCTAGCTACAGATCAGAGCCAAAAACCATGACGTAGAAGACAGAGAAGTCAAGGAAGATGACGGTACCTGAGCGGCCGAGAAGAGAGAGCTCACCCACTATATTGAAGGCAGCGGCGGAAGATAGGAGGGTTCAGCTACCCTCATAAATGAAAAGGAGCAACGAGGCCGAGGTATTGAAGACGAAGGACAGAAGAAGGGAAGCAGCGCCAGTACCCATGGTCAGCGCTGGGAAGCATGGAAGACTGCAGGAAGCTGTGGTGAAGGGAAGCAGCGCCAGTACCCATGGTTAGCGCTAGGAAGCATGGAAGACTACGCGAAGCTGTGGTGAAGGGAAGCAGCGACAATACCCATGGTCGGTGCTAGGAAGCATGGAATACTGCAGGAAGCTATGGTGAAGGGAAGCGGTGCATAGTACCCATGATTAGCGTCGAGAAGCATGGAAGACCACAGAGAGCTGTGGTGTGATGGATAGTGGCTACCTCAAAGTACAGATACACCGACTGTCACTAGTTAGGGTTTGGGTTACTGTTGGGACAGGCCCACAGTGTTGTAATGGCGAGACCTTCGGGCCGCCTATAAAGGCATATATTTTGTATTGTAAAAGGGTTGGTTAGGCAGTTAAAAAAGTAGACACTTAGACAATTGTAATGTAGAAGCTGAGCTCTGGTTATGTTATCAGCAGTAATTATCTTACTGTAACCAGTAGCTGGCTCATAAGAGCATGCATGTAACAATCTGTAGGGATTGACAGAGAGGGAAGAGTATATTGTAAGAGAGACAATATAGAGATAGAGAAGAGATCTAAGAGAGAAGGGCTCCAGGCTGTGTGTGGAGTTACCCAGAAGATCTCAAGCTGCATATGCGGTGCAGCAGAACTGTGTTTACCTTCCCCTGATCTATAATAGAAACACAGTTCTGTGGACGTAACTTCCATCCTGGAGGCGAACCACGTTAAAATCGGGTGTTATGCGATTGATTCATGTGTTGTGTTTAATTGTTGCATTTGTCAGCTATTATATGAGCCTTGCTTATAGTTTAATGTATGTATGCATTGTTCAGTTCGTAGTAATATAGAAGGATAGACTTAAGTTGAAGTCTTTGGCATGTTGTATGTGGGTTCATTTATGCTTTGCTTGAAACAGTCACTAGTCACAATGTTCAACAGCCTGGTATGTTGAGTCTTGCAAGTCGACACGAACAACACTAAGTGCGCTTAGCCGCGGGAGTAGGATATTGCAGGGAGGCAATACCGCACCGGCAGAGGAGCTGCGATGTGTGATACTGTAGGTTAAGGACTTAGTGTTGGGGATAAAGTTGCGTGTCGCCTGGTGCGCGGCGATGCGATAAGGCTGGATTCGTCGCAATTCAATGGAAGTTGCACGACGTGGAGAGGGACCGCGCAACAGGAACACAGAGATCTCGTGGCTAGAAGAGCTGCGAGACGAGGAGATCACGCGATGCAAGCAGAAGGGTCGCGTGATGCACAGAGAGAGAGGCCTCGCGGCTAGCAGAGCTGCGAGTCGCAAATAGGATGCCACAGAACCTGGTCGAAGACACTTGAGTCCTTGGCCAACCCATTAGAATCACTTCGGGTGAGACTTCAGGCCGCTTCGCGGTCTTTCACCGAAAGGGCCAGTGAGCTAGGGGTGTTGTTGGTTAAATATAGTAAACCCAGGTCTGCCCATGATAGCCAACAAATGGTTCCATTGCAGGCTTTGAACAAACAGAGTGCTGATGTTCTGGTGGCGTCCTACGAGAGACGAACTCAACGAGTGGGTTTGGTCTAACCAGAAAGAGTTTGTTGAACGAGAGAACAAGAGTCCTAGACTGAGTACAGAGGACTGGTTACAAAAACATATCATTATAGACCTGCATGCGATATTTTTTGCAACCTTTGGGAACGAACTTTATGACTGGTTATCAAAGTTAACTGACACAAGCATATTCGAAAAGAAAAGAGACATTGTCTGGACACCGGAGCTGATTCAGACTGTGAAGAACCTTGATAATCCTATCACAAGGGAAGTAGACTTCTGGCTTGTGAGTGTGCTAGAAGGCTTCGTCACAGAGTTTGCAGTTGACCAGAGGAAAAGCTTCAGCGAGGCTAAGCGCTATTTCTTCAAAGGATATCATGGTAAGTACCTAAGATCTTTAAACTTGTCCATTAAGATGCTATTACATGAAAAAGGAACAATGGATCTAGTTTCAGATGAATAAGTAGAAATAGCAATGTCACAAGAGTTTGAAAGTGATTTTGATGACATTGGACGAACACGTAGTGGAAAGAAGTATAAAGTAGATTTCAGATCTCCAATATTTGAAGACAGTTCAGATAGTACTAGACAGTAGAGTCATAGTACCACAAAAGGAACATAGGGGGGTATCCCTTACCACCCTTACACCCCACAGAAATAGACCGGGACTCAGAACAATCCCGTAGGAACTCCATCCAGTAGCTCACAGACAGTACCTACCACCGCTACATCGCCTCCACCTACACCGTTGAGTGGTAGTAACACAGTAAATCAACATCCACCACGTAGAAATAGAATGGGGGATGATATGAAGCTACCTATATTTAAGGGAACAGGGGCAGAAGACCCAGAGCATCATTGGTTTCTATGTGAAGCCATGTGGACCATTAAAGCAATCAACGACGATAACCTTAAACTTGTACAGTTGGTCACCACACTAAGAGACCAAGCCTTAACATGGTATATAAAGTATACCACAGTACCCAGGACACTTGTCCAGGTCAAGACCGCCATGATTAAAGAGTTTAAGAAACCTAAGTCTGAGTCACAGTGCATTACAGAACTCAAAGACATCAAGCAGTTACCTACAGAGTCGGTGTGGGACTTTGATCAGAAATTCAAAGCCCTTATCGACCAAGTCAGTTTTGAGTTTGCACCGGAGCAGCATAAGGAATGGTTTATTGCAGCGCTGCTCCCTCACATTAGACTGCTATTAATGCAACAGAAACTCCAGACGCAGGATGACGCGTTGGAGATGGCGATGAAACTAGAAGCTTCACCTCTAGCTGAGAGCAGTACAGGCATGGCAACATTACAAAACCAGTTGGCTAATCTCACGCTACAGTTGCATGAGATTAAGAAAGGGAAAGAGGTTGCGCAAGACATATGGTGCGTAAAATGTAAAGCACAAGGCCATAGTAAAGACAATTGTCCAGTCTTTGTAGAATATATAGCAACGGGGGCTCCAAACCCCTTACCACAGACCCAAGGACCGTGGTGTGAAATATGCAAAACACGAGGACATCTACCTCACCAGTGCCCTCTACTTCAGAAGTACGTACAGACACCTAAGAACTTATACTGCATCTTCTACAAGTCTGCAGGCCATGATGAACACGATTGCAGAGCCTATGATCTCATGGTTGGAGCAAAGCAAGACTTGTACAGAGTCCAGTCAGAGACACAGGGTCCAGCAGCAGGACCACAACATGATCCGGCTTATGGAGGTCGTGGAGTAGGATTTAGAGGACGAGGCCGTGGAGGAGGCTTCAGCAGAGGAGAAGGTTTTGGCCATGGTCGTGGACCAGTTACTTGCTACAATTGTGGAGTTGTAAGACATTATGCTGGGGACTATCAGAGCCCTAATACCACATGCACCTATTGTAAATCTTATGATCATACTATAGAGGAGTGTCCTACCTTGATAACTAAGATCAGAGAACCTAAGCAAGCAGTACACCAGAACATCCAGCTTATTGCTGCTGAGCAGGAAGAGCCAGAACCAAGAGTCAATATTGTGACTCGCAGCAGTGTTTCTACCTGTGGGACATCACAGGAGACGGAAAAGACCACAGGTCAGGAGTGGGTACGCAGAGCTCCTAATAAAGCAACACCACTCGACCTGCAGAAGAACAAACAGACATTTCAGGAAGCTAAGGCTTTCTTTGATGACCTTACGCAATCAGGATCGCAGGTACCGCCATCTAGGGGCATACAGCAGCAAGCACCTTGTGGCGATAGCCTTGTACAGACATCGCAGGCTACCACATCGGGAAGATGCAATGAGGATGAGATGACAAGAAGTGTACATTCCTTCCTACGGAGTTGTCTAAAACTTGTGAGAAATGAGCAAGCTATCATGGAACTTTAGCACATTATATATCAGTCTCAGCCATCCTCTTCCGTGAGCAGTACACAGCGTGATGTTCATAATATTACAGGACATACAAGAATGGGAAGAGAGATGCGACTCACAACGTAGGTTGGAGAATTTGAAATGGATGAGGTGATCCTAGATCTGGGATCAGATGTAAATGTTCTGACTAAGCAGACATGGGAATAGATGGGTAGCCCTAAGTTAATCAGATCGCCTATCCATCTGAGATTAGCTAATGAGCAGCATGTGTCACCCCTGGGTCGGTTACCACAGGTGCCAGTTGACATTGACAGAGTTCGCAGCTTTGCGGAATTTGAAGTTATAGAAATCATTGGCGATGGTAGACCGTATCCAGCACTACTAGGCATTGATTGGGTGATCGGTAACATGGCCGTTATCGACCTAAAGAGAAAACAAATTACCTTTGAGGACGCGCAGATCTGGGTCATCGCACCGTTGGATCCTTTTCAGGGTCCTAGATATATTGAACCTATCCGAGCAGAGGAGGAGGCATGTAACATGGAGAGTCTCTATCAGATGACCACAAACCAGAGTGACTACATCAATCCGACCATAGAAGGAAATATTAGTTGGCAATGCGACAGCTCATGCACATCAGATTCAGATGTTGGTCTAGAGAACTAGCAGAACAGACTTCACGAAGTCTCAGCGCATAGATGCGCATACTTGTCTAAGTCACTGCGATGGATTGGCGCAGAGATCAGTGAGATTCCATCATTTCATGGTCTAACAGATATCCAGGACTTTCTCAAGCAGTTTGAACAACAGATTTCTCACGAGCAGAGGATCGCAGCTATGGACCTTGCAGTACGAGCCACACCTGCAAGATGGTGGTATGCACATAAAGAGAACATCGCATCATGAGATGATATTAAGAGATTCATGGCGATCATATTTTCTGACGACAGAGAGTATGTCCAGCAGAAATACACAAGAGAGAGTGACCCCAGATCACACATTCAGACATGCGAACAGAATTGGTCGGACATTCCCGAGGATGAATGGGTTCACCGATTCATTCATACTTTGGATACTGTTCCAAGGAACTGGTATACAGAGACTGAACTGCGCAAGGGAACAACAGCATGGCCACTTATGATAGACAGCTTCTTACTCACCTTCGGTTTTGAATCTGAGTATCCAAGTGTTGATCAGTCCCTACAAGTAATAAAGAGTAAGATATTTGAGGATTGTACCATATCAGTGTTAGCTCAACCTGAGTGGGCTATCCAACTAAAAGAGGCGTTAGAGTGTTATAATTTTGCATCTAAACCAGAGGAGGAGGATGAGGATCCTCGCAACACCAACATTCCGGAGTCAGAAGGCACTTGCGATGTTGAAGGACCACAGTTAGAAATTCCAACAATCACAGAGCCCATCAAGATTAAAAAAATCAATATTGGCACAGACACAGAACCTAAGTTTGCCTCTATTGGAGACTATTGGAACGATGAAACAGTCGGACAGATTGCAGACTTGTTACATGACTATCAGGACCTATTTCCCACCAAGTTCACAGAGATGAAGGGAATAGTCGGAGACCTGGGAGTCATGAGGATACCATTGAAGGAGGATGCTAGACCAGTCAAGCAGCGCCCATATAGATTAAATCCGCGATATAAATAAAAAGTAAAAGATGAGATCGATAAGATGCTAGCAGCAGGCATCATTGAGCCTGTAGAAGAAAGAGAATGGGTTAGCCCCATGGTCATGCAAGAGAAGAAAACCAAAGGAGACATTAGGATCTGTGTCGATCTGCGCAAGCTCAACGATGCATCGCTTCACAATCCATTTTCGACACCATTCACTGATGAGGTATTAGACAACGTGGGAGGACAGGAGGTCTACTCCTTCACTGATGGCTTTTCAGGCTACCATCAGATTAGGATACATCCAGAAGATCGATCCAATACCACCTTTGCAATAGAATGGGGCTCGTTCCAGTATACGGTAATGCCCTTTGGTCTTAAGAATGCACCAGCTATATTTTCTAGAGTAGTAGTTGTTGTATTTAAAGAATACATCCATAAATTCCTAGAAGTATATTTTGATGATTGGACTGTATTTGGACTAATTGACAAGCACATGGGAGACTTAAGACTGATGTTAGAAAAATGTAGGCAGTACCAAATTTCTCTAAACTTGAAGAAATGTATATTTTGTGCACCATTTGGTATTTTGTTGGGTCACATTGTTTGCAGACAAGGCTTGATGGTAGATCCCGCAAAGATTGCCATCATTGTAAATCTTCCAGCACCCAACTCAGTCAAGCAACTGAGCACAGTACTTGGTCATACCGGGTATTACAGAAAGTTCATCAAGGGCTATGCAAAGATTATAGCGCCGATGGAGAAATTGCTAAAGAAAGATATAAAATTCCTATGGAATGAGCAATGTCAACAGAGTCTAGACACACTTAAAGAAAAGATGGTTACAGCGCCCATCCTAGTATTTCCAGATTGGACTAAGCCATTTCATGTACATGTGGATGCATCTGGCATCGCACTAGGGGTTGTCTTAACGCAACCAGGAGAAGGGGATATTGATCATCCTATCGCATATTCCAGTAGAAAGATATCGACAACAGAAAATAATTACACCACGACAGAAAGAGAAGGCCTAGCTATGGTGTATGCACTGCAAAAGTTCAGGCACTACCTATTGGGTGCCTCGTTCAAGATGTTTACTGACCATTCCGCATTGAAGTATCTGGTCAATAAGCCAGTGTTAGGGGGGAGAATCTGCAGATGGTTACTCCTCTTTCAGGAGTATGATTTTGAAATCATTGTTAAACCAGGAAGATTGAATGCTGGACCTGATCATCTGTCGTGGAGAGACTCAGGAGAAGAGGCAAGTAACCTAGAGGACAATTTTCCAGATACGCAGTTGTTTTCTATCCAGATCGCAGATGACTACTATGCTAATATTATTCACTTTCTCACTACAGGATTGGCACCTGATGAGTTTACTAAGCAGCAAAAGAAGCAGTTGGTTATTAAAGCAGTAGAATTCACCCTGATCGCAGGACACCTATACAAGTTAGGACCGGATGAAGTTTTGCGCAGATGTGTGATGCCGCATGAAAAAGACGCTATTATCAGAGAGGCACATTCAGGAACCGCAGGAGGTCATTTCGCAGGAAAGCTGACTGCGCAGAAAATCCTAGATGCAGGATTATGGTGGCCTACGTTGCATAAGGACACCAAGGACTTTTGCAGATGCTGCGATATCTGCCAGAGGGTAGGAAAACCCTCGTGACGAGATGAAATGTCGTTGCGCCCATAGGTTACGCTGCACACATTTGACAAGTGGGCTATAGACTTTGTGGGTCCTATCAACCCACCAGGAAAGTGCACTGGCACGAGATATATTATCACCGGAACAGAGTACCTCACCAGATGGGCAAAGGCCAAAGCAGTAAGAAATTGTGATGCTGCTACAGCCGCACAGTTCCTTTTTGAGAACATCATCAGTAGATTTGGCTGCCCTGTAATTTTGATGAGCGACCAAGGCACACATTTCTTGAACCGCACCATTGAGGCCTTAACAGAAGAATTCCAGATTTAGCACCATAAGAGCACTCCCTACCACCCACAGGATAATGGTACGATGGAGGCCTTTAACAAGATTTTAGAAAATGCTCTTACTAAGATCTGCAATAGCCAAAGGAATTATTGGGACCTCAGAGTTAATGTTGTATTATGGGCGTATAGGACCACATGCAAGAAACTTACAGGACACACACCTTTCAGCTTGGTGTATGGACAAGAAGTTGTTATGCCTATGGAGTATATCCTTCCCGGCCTACGAATTGCTCAGATCACTGGGATGACTGATACAGACACAGTGGAGGAAAGGCTAGCATAGCTGCTTGCCTTAGGGGAAGACAGATTCATCGTTGGATTCCATCAGAAAGTGCAGAAGGCACGAGAAAAAGCTTGACATGATAGGCACATTAAGAGTAAGACTTTCCAGATTGGAGACCTAGTACTCCTCTATGACAGTAAATTCATTAAGTTTCCAGGGAAGTTAAAGACGCATTGGCTGGGGCCATATCAGATACAGCAAGTTACAGAGGCAGGTGCCATTCAGCTCAGCCAGCTGAATTGGGAGTTTCTTCCCACATTGATTAATGGCAGTAGGCTTAAGCTCTATAGTGATAGCCACCCCACCTCCCAGCCCTAGCTTAGCCAGTTTATGGTGGTGCAGATGTCCAGTGTAGTTGAAAGGAGGCATCGCACCGGGAACTAATCTACACCGGCAGGTATTACAAGTATGAGGAATCGCATAAGGTCGGTTCATTTTGCGCAAGTCATCAGTGACTTGCGGGAAAAGAAAAAAAAACGCTTGTTTGTTTGCGCAGGTGATGCGGTGTTGCAGCGCAGTAATGCGATGTTTCCCTGTGCCACGTATCCAGTTTTGCAACAGACAGAGGGCCAGTCAAGTCACCTTTTGACAGGCAGTTAATGAGGAAATGACCGGTATACCTTACCGTAGATTTGGCAGCAGCATAATTAAGTTTCCAGATTTGGAAAATCTTCGAGGAGATCGGCGCCTGTACACACGCTTCGAGGGAAATGTGATCGGAATTGAGGATTGGATGACGGGTTTGGTCTCGCCCATGTAATTATTATGACCGACGGGTTCAGTCAAGATGACCGTTGCGTCTGCGATTGTTACCTTTAGCATAAAGGCAGAAATTGTTCATTCGAGAGGGTTACACTTGCAAAAACCCGAGAGCTATAGAGTAAGCTATTAAGAGTTCCCTGTGAAGAGTTCACCCCGTTACAGAGAGCTGTGATTCCCAGAGCTCGAAGCCATTGCACGCCCAGGATATTCCACCAAGTGGGTTCTGCCCAAGGAGGAACATTTAGAAGACATGCCGAGACGTTTCGACCCTGGTGGCTATATGTCCGCCATGACGACGCTGCCCAGGGTTGTTAAATTAGGTGCATCATAGGTCAGACAACTGCCAAGGATGAGGAGTCAAGCATAGGATGTAGAAGATATCATCAAAATCTCTGCTGAAGAGAAGAAGAAAGATGAGCCGATCACTGAAGATAAGAAAGCAGAGCCGAAGAATGATGAGAAGAAATCTCCCGCGAGGAAGAAAGTAAAAATAAAGAAAAGACGGCAACGGGAGAAGGAAGCCGACCTATCTGATCAGCTAAGAGAAGAAAAAGAAATTGCTGAGGCAAAGAAACGAAAATCTGGCGATCAGAGGCAGCATGAATACCTGGAGCGACTTGCTGAGAAAGAAAGTGAAAGAGGACAGCAAACCCAGCAAATGGTAGAATTCCAGCATGCAGACAAAGGCTTGTTCTTGGAATGGAATTCATGGTTTGTATCTCTTTCATATAGAGGGCTCCAGGCTGAGCGGCATGTTTAGAGAAGCCTAGAAGATATAGATTTATATCTTCCTTATAGCACGATCTCTAACCCAGATAGAGAGGAGTTCTCGTGATACCAGGGATTTGAATCCTTATGATAGGCACAACGACAGTAGGTCTTGCAGTGACGAGACTATGATCATAACAATAAGGAAAGGTAAGAAAGACCTATGAATTAAGTCAACAGAAGACGCTAGTATTAGTCAACCTTTGCTTGAATCGGCACGAGAGTGTGTCGAAGTGATGCAGAAGGAAGTCGTAGGACTTCGCGACAAGTTGCAACAGACTTCGCAGGAAGCCAAGGAGAAGCTACAACAGGAGAAGCCCACTGGTAGTGGCTCGAGGGCGAGCCACAAGTAAGTGTTAGGGGACTGTTGGAGTAGGGTCCCACAGCTACAGAAGAAGCTTCTATTTTGGTGGAGAGGAGATAAGATAGAGCTACGACGCCGTAGCAGGTTTCTAGCTACAAATCAGAGCCAGAAACCATGACGTAGAAGACAGAGAAGTCAAGGAAGACGACGGTACCTGAGCGGCCGAGAAGAGAGAGCTCACCCACTGCATTGAAGGTAGCGGTGGAAGACAGGAGGGTTCAGCTACCCTCATAAAGGAAAAGGAGCAACGAGGCTGAGGTATTAAAGATGAAGGACAGAAGAAGGGAAGCAGTGCCAGTACCCATGGTTAGCGCTGGGAAGCATGGAAGACTGCAGGAAGCTGTGGTGAAGGGAAGCAGCGCCAGTACCCATGGTCAGCGCTGGGAAGCATGGAAGACTGCAGGAAGCTGTGGTGAAGGGAAGCAGTGCCAGTACCCATGGTCAGCGCTGGGAAGCAAGGAAGACTGCAGGAAGCTGTGGTGAAGGGAAGCAGTGCATAGTACCCATGATCAGCGTCGAGAAGCATGGAAGACCGCAAAGAGCTGTGGTGTGACGGATAGCGGCTAACTCAAAGTACAGATACGCTGACTATCACTAGTTAGGGTTTGGGTTACTGTTGGGACAGGCCCACAGTGTTGTAATGGCGAGACCTTCGGGCCTTCTATAAAGGGATATATTTTGTATTGTAAAAGGGTTGGTTAGGAAGTTAGACAAGTAGACACTTAGACAATTGTAATGTAGAAGTTGAGCTCTGGTTCTATTATCAGCGGTAATTATCTTACTATAACCAGTAGCTGGCTCATAAGAGCATGCATGTAACAATCCGCAAGGATTGACACAGAGGGAAGAGTATATTGTAAGAGAGACAATATAGAGATAGAGAAGAGATCTAAGAGAGAAGGGCTCCAGGCTGTGTGCGGAGTTACCCAGAAGATCTCAAGCTGCATATGCGGTGCAGCAGAACTGTGTTTACCTTCCCCTGAGCTATAATAGAAACACAGTTCTGTGGACGTAACTTCCATCCTAGAGGCAAACCACGTTAAAATCGGGTGTTATGCGATTGATTCATGTGTTGTGTTTAATTGTTGCATCTGTCAGCTATTATATAAGCCTTGCTTACAGTTTAATGTATGTATGCATTGTTTAGTTCGCAGTAATATAGAAGGATAGACTTAAGTTGAAGTCTTTGACATGTTGTATGTGGGTTCATTTATGCTTTGCTTGAAACAGTCACTAGTCGCAGTGTTCAACAGCCTAGTATGTTGAGTCTTGCAAGTCGACAAGAACAACGCTAAGTGCGCTGAGCCGCGGGAGTAGGATATCGCAGGGAGGCAATACCGCACCGGCAGAGGAGCTGCGGTGCATGATACCATAGGTTAAGGACTTAGCATTGGGGAGAAAGTTACGTTTCACCTGGTGCGTGGCGATGCGATAAGGCTGGAGTCATCGCGAGTCAGTGGAAGTTGCGCAACGCGGAGAGGGACCGCGTGATAGGAAAAGAGAGATTTCGCGGCTAGAAGAGCTGCGAGACGAGGAGATCGTGCGACGCAAGCAGAAGGGTCGCGTGACGTGTAGAGAGAGAGAGGCCTCACGACTAGCAGAGCTGCGAGTCGCAAATAGGATGCCACAGAAACTATTCCAAGACACTTGAGTCCTTGGCCAACCCATTAGAATCACTTCGGGTGAGACTTCAGGCCGCTTCGCGGTCTGTTGCCGAAAGGGCCAATGAGCTAGGGGTGTTGTTGGTAAAATACAGTAAACCCGGGTCTGCCCATGATAGCCAACAGGTGTTGGTTTCATATTGATTTTGTATGGTCTGTAAATTGAACTCTTAAGTTGTCATGGCTAGCAAATGGTGAACACCTGTTTCTGTTGTCGGAGGTGCCCCTGTGGCGTTGGGATTGGGCTGGGGAGCGGGTGCAGTTACTACTACTCCTTGGACTAGTAATGGGTTTTGGAGAACCATGGGTGGAGGCCCTAGTGGTGCTAGGTTGGGTTGAGCTTGGGCTGCCGTATTGGTAGCATGTTGAACCTCATTGTGAATGGCTTTCTTGGCGCGACCCATGAAGGAGCGTTCGTGTGTATAGTTCCGGTAGACCTAACACAACTTGCATGGCTGGTTTGTGTGCAACTGAGCATTGCGTCTAGGTGCATTTGGTTGTTGAGCATTTTGGGTTGGCCGATTTGCCCCGCCATTGTTGGGAGGGTTTGGTTGTTGACCGCCTCCCTACAGTTGATTGTTGCCTTGGTTCCGGGATCGGTTATTTCTAGCTTGCCCTTGTTGGTTATTGGGGGTTGGCTAGTTAGGATGGTTTTGTTGTGCAAACACTTGTCCTAAAGATGCTGGCGGAGTAGGGTCGGGAGCTTGAACAGCTTGCACTGGTGGTGCATAGTAAACTTGGGTGGGTGCAGCTGCCACAAATGTGGACATTTGTCCAGCATATTGTTGTTTCGGCCAAGCTAATGCATGGGCCTGCTGCAGTGGCGCAGGTTGTTCATAAGAAGTTGTGGCTCCAGACTGAGACATCATTCTTGCATAGTCCAGAGTTTGGCTGTGGTGGGAAACACTGGGGGTGTTTCTTGGTTGTGGTGGTATTGTAGGTGGTGTCAGACGGTGCTATGGTTGGTGGGAGACAGAACCTATGATGCCATCTGCGGCATGGGATGCCCCTAGTGCATCCCGGTAGGAGGTTCCTGCATGGGGAGCGTCTGGAATGACAGTGTAAAGGTATCTAGACATTGCATAGATCAGATCAAACTCCTGGGCTTTCAAGATGGCCTCCTATTCAGATTGGGGATGTTCGGATGCGACGTCCTTTTCTATAGGTGGTAGCAAAGTTTTTAGGAACCAATATAGGAAGATCCTGTCATCAAGTTGAACCTTGCACAAAATACGACGTCGCTTCCACTCATGAATGTGGTCGGTTATGTGGGTTGCAATATTCTGGTGGAAAGATAGCAATATCTCCACCCCTTCATCGTATCTAACGGGGAGTTAGAAATACTATAGGAACATGAAATCCAAGGAGTTAAAATCCAGGTATTTGGCTTGTGGTAGCTCAATGTACCACTTAGTTGCAGCACTTGTGAGGGTGCATTGAAACAATCTAAGTCTGATCGAATCATCTACGATGATATTTGATGAGCACCATAGCTAAAACATCATGATATGATTTTGGGGGAACTCCCCTCCCTTCCCTTCAAACTTGGAAATGTCTGAGAGGAGTTTGGTTGGCATGGGAGGCCAAAACGTTTGATGGCAGATAGGGTCATTTGTTAACCGAGCCAAGTCAGGCAGGTTGAGGTGTGCCATGAAAGGAAGGTTTGACCCAAGTTTTATGTGAGACGGGGAAGCAATGGTGGTGGGGTTTGCAGGGGCATGATGCACCTGCACAACTGGGGGTACTTGTGGCATAGTTGTGGATAGGCCACTACCCCCAAGTGTGGTAAATGGAACTATGTGAGGGGAAGGGCCACTCCCCCCATGTATGATAGGTGGTGTAGTGTAGGTGTAAGGGCCACTGCCCCTAGGCATGCCAAGTGGGACAGTGTGAGTGGATGGGACACTGCCCCCAGGCATGACAGGTGGGATAGTTTGACTAGTCAGTGTGGGTGGAGGTAGCTGACTTATGATAGTTTGCATGACCGTGCTGGGACCTCCAGCAGGGGTGTTGGTGGTGGTGTGGGGTATGGACATGGGTCCATTGCCAATCACCAAGTTGGAAAATGGATCCAGGTTTGCACCAGCCATGGGGCTAGATGGTGCAGTATGTAGATCTAGCTCAGATTGATATGATTCTGAGTCTGAATCAGAGGCTGTGTGGCCTTCTGATGGTGTAGAGGGTCATCGAGAATGGTCTCAATGGTGTTGGTTCAAGGACCCAAACTGTGGTGGATCGCCTCTCAGGTGTGAGGAAGAGCATGGGGGATAAATTGTGTCTAGTTGGTATGTCAGGTGGTGAAATATGGTATTGATGTTTTGCACCCTGATTTTAATGGCTTCCTATTGTCTTTCAAGTGGTCACTCAGCCATTAAGACTGCCAGGAGACAATGCTTGGCTTTTTCCTCACAGGAGTGCTAGTCAATCGGTGGGCATCGCTGCCCGTTCTGCTTGGCAAATCCTCTCAGCGACCAACTACTTCGGGGTTCCTGTGGTACTCCTCATAATGAGTTTTTGGGTTGAGCCCAAGTACTTCCCACGGTTAAGGCAGTCAGTGACTTATGTCCTCAAAGACTGCAAATGTTTGAATTAGTGTAAATCATAAATTTTAATGGCTAGCTCAGCGTCATGAACTGAGTTTGGTTGTTTTATGTGGTATGGTTTGTGTGTATGTCTTTTATATTTATGTTACACTTAGTGGTTGCTTGTATGGTTGCTGAATAGTCCATAGATATTGTATTGCAGAACATGAATAAATTGTTTATGATAGCAGTAAATTGTGAACAGAAACTTGAATACATGCCATGCCTAAATCTGAACTGTGGTATCCTAACTAGGTGGCTGCCTTACACTTGTATCTCTCTTCAACCAGGAAAGGGTGTTGGGATCTCAACACAATGGGACTAAGCCCATTCATAGATCCTCAGGTCACCCTCTGAGTGCAAGGTTAGTCAATAGGGAGGACATGAACGCCATGAGGCCCCCTAGGCCTACCACCCCCTCTACCTTCCAAGTCACATGTTTTTAGTGGTTTTGAAAAATGACAGGTGGAGTGCCTATTACTATACGAGCTTCACCCTTTGTCTTATCCCAGAATACCCAGAAGGGTGATTACTAGGTAGAGGAGGAAGGGTTAGGCAAGATATTGATTTCAAATTGAGGATTGAAAACTATAGTAATTTTATCCAAGCTTTAATCAGATTTTTTAACCAATTAACCATTTGATTTAATAGTGATTTACACAGGCTGCAATGAAATAAACAGAGACTGAAATGAAATAAACATAGATTGATGGACAGAGGCGGTTGAGCCACACTGACAGTCCCAATAGCAACAAACAAGCAAGCCCAAAAAGTTAAAATGATCATACAAAGTAAAGAAAAAAGGGTCGCGCACCTGTAGAGGACCTATTTTTGCGAGGTGGATTGTGATCAAACCGTGAGGAATTACCCCTAACGGTTGAAAACCCACTTCGGAAATGGGCCCTTTTACCCTTATTCAAGGGAAGATTCACAAATGGAGCAACTTTTTGGCCAGAAAACGATCCCAAACACAGGTGAATTTTTAGAAATTTGGTTTAGTCGTTTTTGCATAGTTGAATGATTTGCAAATCAAAGAACGACCAATAGTAACTGGTACTGTGGCTGAAACAATGACAAAAATAAAATAAATAGATCTATCAACATAAATAAGCAAAGATATATCAAACTAAGTAAGCAAAATATTAAAACAAATCCTAGGGATCCAGTGGGATCGACCCGGTATGGTCGCCAATCTGTAGCTCGGGGAAAACCCTAGCTACGTGTAGAAATATCTACCTTCTGTCTATAGGACGGAAGGATAGGGTTACTGTGGGGTTGGAAGAGAGGACCTGTAAACAAGACTAGGGCCAAGCTATAGAAACCCTGCAAAACACTGTTAGAAAATGAAATAGCTACAAGAAATCAATGGAAACCTGCAGCAAAGCATGAGCAATAATCCTGCAAACAAACTATGTTAGAAAACTACAATAAAAATGAACTAAGACAAAAATATACCTTCTCTGGGTGGAAATGGGCCACCATGCCCTAGCTTTGGGAGCACCTCTCAATGGAATGGGAGCTTTGGCTCAATGGAGAAATGGAGGAGAGGGAGGGTGAATGGCTTGAGAGGAAAATGGTCTCAAGGCACTCACACAGGCAGCATAACATTAGGGAGAGAAGAAGTGAGTTGAGAGTGACCCCCACAACTCTAATTATACTTTTTCTTAATATTTTTAGAGTTTTAAGCCCCTGGTTTGGGCTTTAGCCCCTTTTTTTGGGCTTTTAGCCGCTTTCCCCCAATCTCTAGCTCCTTTGGGGGTTTTAAGCTCCTTTGAGGGGTTTTAGCCCCTTTTTGGAGGTTTTAGCCCCTATGAGAGCTCTTTTGGCTCTTTTTAAGGGTTTTTAAGCCCTTTTTTATATTTTTGAGCCTTTTTGAGAGTGTGAGGGTCAAATGAGGGTCATACGTAGATGTATTTGGGTAGTGTAGGTCATGTAGAGCTTACTGAGGGATTTTTTTCGTAAACAGTTTTTCCGACATACTCATACTTAGAAAATTTCAGAAATTTTTTTCCCTTTTTCTAGTATCATTGACTCGACTTGCCAAGTTCTCCCAATGTGTATTGGAAAAACTTACCAAATGCTTCCTATGTATCAGCAAAACTCACTGAGTTTACCTGATTTCTTCAACACTTAAAAAAATTTCAAAAATTTTATTGTCTCCTCCTTCTCATCAATTCAACTCATCTTTTCAAGCCGATGCCATCGGCTCAACTCAACATTTCTAGCCAACGGAAACTCAGCCAACTCAGCCGATGTGTAAAAATATCAAACATTTAGAAAAATTTTGAGATTTTCTTTCTCTTTCTTTCCCTTCGTTGGCTCAACTCAGCCCGTTGAGCCGACACTGTATCGACAAAACTCAGCCAACTGAGCTGATATATGAAAATTTCCAACACTTAGGAAAATTTCGGAAATTTTTCCTATGTTTCACATTTTTCCTCTGTTGGACAGAGGGTAACCTTGCCTCTATCACAGCTCTTCTTGGCCCATTGAGGCCCATGATGCAACATGGGCTATGAAACCATACTGTCATGTCCCCGCCCCTCTACCAGAGAGAGGACGCGATTAATGCTACTATCTAATCCGGGAAATTTAAATCCCATGAACATACACATGATAAAATGAAATGCATTGAACTAATACATCCATAGATGCATAAATATTTAGCATACAGCGGAAGCATACACATGTTCATCAGTTTCATTAAACAAAAACAATGCACATATTAACACAAGAGAAACTTATCTTGAAAAGAAGTTCATCCCACAACCAGCTATGTCGTTGTAACGTTCCACCCAACCATAGGCCATTGTGCTCCTCAAACTCTCAGTAACATCGCCACTTTCGAGCTGGGCATGATTCCCACAAGGAATAGGGAACACTAGCAGGCTCACACATAGCCAAGGATACCACAAAATTCATCCAAGCCAACACATTTGGGTTTATCAGGCTGCAAATGAGATGGATAGGCTGACTGCTAATCTAGTGAGCTTGTCAATAGAGCTGCAGACACCTGCACCAAATCTATCTTGGCTTCTAAACATCTACCCACCCAACACAAGGAAGCATCCCCTTATCTGCTACACAATCCCTCGAGCTATGCCTTCCCTTCCAGTGATATTCAAGGTGTGCAAAGAAGAAAACCAACCCCCTAGATCTATCTATGAGGTTCCTCCACGCACTAGGTTTATCAGTTGTTCAGGCCTCATTTCCACTCCCAATTCAATACAGGGTCAAAGCACAAATGCATACACAACAATATACACAATTTTCGTGCTGAGAAAAATAGTTTGGCAACAAAATGAATTGTCGAGGTGGGTGAAAACAACCCCCTAAAAGCAATTCATATTCCAGGGATGTTTTGGCCCTAATGTGGCCAAAAACGAATCTCAACAACACCCAAGAGAACGTGGTCTCTCCTCCAAATCGCTAAGAAACACAAAAATGATTTTCAGCTTGGAGAACAGTGGAGAAATGCAACAAAAATCATTGAGGAAGAAACCCAACCACAGATCATCACAAAAATGAAAAATCTTAGCCTAATTAAAATGAAGAAACGACTACCCATGTGAGGTAAAACACACACAACAAACCCAAAAATGTGAATGCCACACACAGGAAACTCCCAGTCACACAGCAGGCAAAATCATGAAGGTAAAACAACCCCCAAGCTTCACTGCGTGAGGAAAATGAAGAACATGGGTGTATGCCCAAATGGGCATGTATTTTGGGTGTTAACTTGCCCCAAAATTCAAAAACGTTTTTCCCCAAAAATGGGTTTTTCCCAAATTCGAATTTATTTTCCCATACTCTTCCCATTCCCATGCAATAACTACTTCAACCAATTTTTGGCAGTAGTAAATGATTGGGTGAATGAGACAAGAAAGGTAGTTGACAGTTTGATGGGTTCTCCCTTTTACATTTGGCTTTTCCCCATTGGCCCCAAAGGTTAAATGTACCCCGCCTTATCCTTAGAAAACCATGCCCCCATCTCATTATTTGTTGAATTGACATATCTGGTTGTGGGATTTTAATTAAATTGCATAATTTACATGATGTCCAAAATTATAATGTGTCAGCTAGCATGAAACATCATCGGCAATGATTTTAATCGCTGAAACATAAAACATTAAATCGATGGTGGGGATTTTTCCTTTAGCTCCACACCTTGATTAATGACAATATATACATCATATACATTTTTAATGCAAACGGGGTCAAAACCGGGGTGTTACAAAAGTAGGTTATATTTATCTCCATGGGGATGGAGAAGGAGTCTATCTCGTTAAGCTAAAAATCAAACATGATCATGTTGAACATGTTTTCAACGTTACCATTGTTTTCCTTAAGGAATTCATTCATGACATTATCAATCTCAGGCTTCACGTGAGCCTCCAATTGTGGCATTTGCAATGGCGTTTGCTCTTGTTTTTTTCTTAAGATGGAAGAGAAATCAATTCCATGGGATCATTTTGGTTATCATCATTCTCAACAAATTTGGATTGCCATTTAGAAAGGGTATATCCCTAGAGGAAAAACAACCCCTGTCCAAATTGTTTTAATATATATTAGTTAATTGGTATGGTGTTTGTAAATGGTGTATCATTTGCGAGATCACAACCCCCATTTAAATTGTTTTAATATGTATTAATTAATTTGTATGGTGTTTGTGAATGGTGTTTCTCCTTAAGAAAACGCATCCCCAACCTCACAACCTAGCAATTTTTTGTTTAATTTTCTATGTATATGTGTTATAAAATGTATGATTATAAGATATGGCATGGTTACATGCATTAGAGTGTTAGGAATAATATGATAATTACCATGTGTAATAATATATATGTTTATATATAACTATATGTTATAAAATATCTATGTATATTTCGATAATATACATACATACAAAGTATATAGGTTGTATCTAGAATGTGAGTTCTAACGTGCGTATCGATGGGTAGGATGGGATATAACTTAATGCACAATTTATTATATGTAATAATTATTAGTATTACACATATAAGATGTCGTATATATATATATATATATATAAGTGTATGTAAGTGTATGTGTATGTAATATACTAAGTGTATAATATATATTGAAATGATATAGTGTCGTAAATGTCATATAGTATTCAGAATTGTGTATTGGTATATATCTATTATAGTATTCGAAAAGTGTGTATTGGTATATATGAAACAACACTTTCGACGTGGGAGGTTGGAAGTGTTGTTTCATTGAGATTATCCAATAGAAGAGGGGGGCAATTCTGTGTGGACATCTCATTTCTGGGTGCGCTCATCTTGTAGGAGAGGGGGACAATACTGTCAAGTGGGATAGATTTTAGTGGTAATGGTGCTCTGGGAGAGCAGAAAAATACCGAGGAAGAAGGGCTAGAAGAAATTCATATTGATTGAGGAGGAGAGATATATTATGTCATCCATTAGAGTCCTTCCTAGAAGATACCTTCTTGTGTGAGATTCCAAGACCTCACTTGGTGGTTGTCTTCCGGTGGGAAAAGATATGCCAAGTAGAGATCTACGACTAGGAGGAAACTTGTCATGGTGCTTTTAGTTGCGTATATCAAGATAAGTACTTATAACCTTATAATATTTTATATATGATTATTAATATGTATCTTGAAGGATTCTTTTGTACTCATGTTTCTTAAGTAAATGGTAGGATTATCATGTTACTAAAAGTTTGATGTTGGATTGACAACTCCAAGAAGGTATGTGTTTTCTTGAACTAGTAATCTATAATTTGATATGTATATTGCATGATGATTTAGGAAATCTGATAATGGAAAGTAATATGGTCAAATATGGCTATCACATATCATATTTTCTCATGGGTTTTATGTCTATATTATAAGAAATAAAATGGTTAGTATTTATCTTGTTTATAAGTAAGTTTTAGTACAATTATTAATGATTGAATGAGATGTTAGTATCGTGCTTTGTTTAAGTTTTTTTAACCATGGATATGTGGAAATTGAACCCAGGTGTTAGAACAATTACACTCACAAAAATTGCCAATTACACATGCAAATTACACACAAAGGAGACTGAATATGGAGCGGAACACTAATCTGTATTGAATAAGTGCACAATAGCCAGCCCTGTGAAGTCATAGGCTGCCACAATAAATAATTACATGAGATATTTGAATGCATAAGGATGCCATTCGAATTTGGTCAAAAGCAAGCTTACTAAATCTAAGCAAATCCCCCATAGGTGCATAAAGCAGTTTCCAAATCTGTCTAGGAGCTCACGAATTGGAAAAATCAATTAGGAAATCTAATAGATGATGGAAGGACAACTCATACATGCTTTTCTTAGGAGAAAAGAGTGGAATATGATGAGTACAAAAAACAAGTTAACTTCACCTAGTCAAAATTTCCCAATTGCCTTAAAACTCAGAAAAAGGAGGAAATAAAGCAGAAAAAGCAGACATGCGCTAAGAAGGCCAGGAATAAATAAAATTTGATTCCAAGTGGTTTCCCAAGCACTCCATGACTCAAATTTAGTAATTTTTACCACTTTGGATGTGTGGAGGACAACTTGCATAAGGTGGAATATGGAAACTAGGCAAATAAGACAAAAATTGGATTAATTAATGTCTAAGGTAGCTAACTATGGGTTGATTATTCTAACACCCCCCTTAAGCCTGACTTATGAGTAAAATATCAGAAAATTATAGGGCCTAGAAACAAGGCTTAGTCACCCTTTACATACTGCATGTCAATTTAACCAAGCAAAGAGGCAAAAACCCAGTGGGAAAAATCCTCCCTTAAACATGGACAGTAAAACAAAATTTGAAAATCTTGTCTTCACTCATGCTTCACGGCATGATCAGCACTCCCCATCAATGATTTGAGATTGCTGAATGTCTTCTCACAAAAAAACTTTGGTGAATATATCTGCTACTTGTTCTGAAGATGAACAGAAGAGTAGGTGAATGGTGCCATCATGCATAAGCTGTCTAATGTAGTGCATATGGATCTCAATGTGTTTGGTTCTCTGTCTCTGAACTGGATCATTGTAGATTCAAATGGTACTCTGATTATCACAATAAATAGTAGATGAGTATTCTGATTCGAAGCCACACTCACCAAGTAACCCCTACAACCATAAACATTGAGTTGTTGTATTTACAACTCCTATGTACTCTGCTTCTATAGATGAGAGTGCAATGGCACTCTATTTTTTGCTTGACCAGCTGATTGGTCCTTCAGCAAGCATGAACACATATCCTAATGTTGAATTTCAATCTATGTTGTCACCTGCCCAAGCACTGTCAGTAAACCCAATCAAATCAAGATCAGATTTAGCTTTGTAGAAGATCCCATGAGTCCTTGTTCCCTGAACAAAGTTAAGGATTCTTTTGGCTGATTTCCAATGGATCTCATGAGGTTGATCCATGTATCTTGAAGCCACACTTACTGCATAAGAAATATCAGGTCGAGTATGTGTAATATACAGCAAACACCCAATCAGTTGCATATACAATGTATTATTTACCATAGGTGAAGAATCTGCTTCTTCAAGCTTAACTCTTGATAGGAAGGGAGTCTTGTTGGGCTTGCAGTCCTTCATGTTGAATTTTTTCAGCAAATCCAAGGCATACTTGGACTGATGTACTTTGATTCCATGTCTAGTTTGAGCAATCTCGATCCCCAAGAATTGGCTCAATAAGCCCAAATCAGTCATTGAGAATGCATGGTTCATTGCATCCTTCAAGGAGGCAATTTCATCCTTTGAGCTTCCTGTAATGAGAAGTTCATCAACATACAAGACAATAATCATTAATGAATTATGAATCAGCTTCAAATATACATTTGGATCTGACTTGCATCGAACAAAATTCAGTGATAGCAGAAAGCTATCAATCTTGGCATACCAAGCCCTGGGGGCTTTCTTAAGCCCATACAATGATTTCTTTAGCCTACACACAAGAGATGGATTAGTAGAAAATCCTTGAAGCTGATGCATGTAAATATCTTCATTAATATCTCCATTTATGAAATCACACTTCACATCCATGTGATGTACCTCCCACTGCTTCGAAGCTGCAATGGCTAAGGCTAGCCTGATGGAGTCCATCTTTGCCACTGGTGCAAAGGTCTCATTGTAGTCTATGCCATGTACTATGAGTATCCCCTGGATACCAATCTTGCCTTATATTTCAAAGGTGAACCATCAGTAGAAAATTTGGTTTTGTAAACCCATTTACACTGAACTAGCTTCCTCCCTGGGGGAAGATCAACCAGCTCCCAAGTGTTGTTCTTCTAGAGTGAGCTGAACTCTTCTTTCATGGATGTTTGCCATATTGGATCATGTGCTGCATATTCATATGTCCATGGGTCTGATTCAACCATCAGATAGCATTTCTCTGCAAACAAAGGGTCTTTCACACACAGAGCACTCTCAAATTGAGATCTAGTCCTCCTAGGATCATTAGGATTTCCAACTAGTTCTCCAGCTGCATGAATGGTATTTTCTTCCCATTTTGATCTTGTAGGACTATTAGTATATGAAATTAAATCATCATTATCAGACATATCAGAATCAGCAACTTCAACTATCTCTTCACTTACATTTAATGGTTCTGGTGGTGAAGAGGATTCTCCAACTTCCACTGCTGCTAAAGGCTCTTCTTGGAACTGAACATTCCTTTCAATGAAGGATTTGTTTGTGCTAAAATTGATCAGATTGTACCCTTTTGAATATTCAGAGTACCCAACAAATAGACACTCTTGGATTTGGGGTTGCAAATCCTTCCTCTTTTCTGTTGGAATTCTAGCCCTAGCCCTTGAGCCAAAAATCCTGAAATGGGTCACATCTGGCTTGTTCCCACTCCATGATTCGAAAGGATTCATACCATCAAGATAATTATGAGGCACCCTATTCTGGATATATGCTGCACATTTTATAGCTTCAGCCAAAAACTTTGGTGGCAAAGTCTTAGCCTCCATCATGCATGTTGCCATCTCTTTCAGTGATCTGTTCTTCCTCTCAGCAACACCATTTTGATGTGGTGTGTAAGGGATAGAATGTTGCATCTGAATACCTACATCTGCACAATATTGAATGAACTTAGACTTGACATACTCACCACCATTGTTAGATCTAAGGACCTTGAGTTTCCTCCTAGACTGGTTTTCAGCCAAAGCCTTAAAGACTTTGAAGAGGCCAAAAACTTCAAACTTGTGTTTCAGGAAGTAAACCCAGCAATACCTGGAAAAGTCATCTATGAATGTCAATGCATATTTGGCCTGACTCATTGACATATGAGGAAATGGGCCAGCAACATCACTGTGGATCAACTCAAGAGGTGCAGAGGTTCTCCCATGACTAGCTTTCTCAAATTTATGCTCTGGGTGTTTTCCTAAGATGAAACCTTGACAGACTCCTTTGGAAAACTTAATCTTTGGTAACCCTATGACCATTTATTTTTCACTAAGATCAGAAAGATACTTGTAATTGAGGAGGCCAAATATTTCATGCCAAAGCTTGCTTTCCTCATTAGCATGAATCAGAAGAGTAGAGGGGTTTGAGTAGGGTAGGAGGTGTGAGAACATGTATACCTTCGAAGTGTGATTTGCAACTCCTTTTGCAATGACTTTACCACTTGAGATCTATGTGATCTCAACTTCATTAGGGGAGAATATGACCTTCTTTGGAGACCCTGTGTAGGTCATCTGATACACTAATAAGAGGTTAGAGGCAAGACCTAGAACATACAATACATTGCTAAACTTACCATGGTCAAGATCAATCCTCCCTTTGCCCAAAATTTCAGTGACAGAGTCATCTCCCAGTACAATTGGTGGACCTTTTGACATTTCAAGTGAGTTGAATGCCTCCTTGGTCGAAACCATATGTCTTGAAGCTCCAGAATCAATGATGAAACTAGGTGAGCTTGATGTGCCAGCAACCAATGCATGAACTCTCTCTCTATCTTCTGAATTTGATCCTCCTTCCCTCTTCTTTGAGCTATCAAGAAGGGATATGCCATTCTTCTCCAGGAGTTGGGTCAGCATGTCAATTTGCTTCTTCATGCAAGAGCTTTCAGGATGATTTCCCTTACTGCAGTATGTGCACTTGCTCATTTCTCCTTTGTTCTTCTTCTTCTGGGGGTTCTTCTTGGAACCTTGGGGCTCCTCTGGAGACTTGTTCTGGTCTCTCTTTTGCTCAGGTGGCTTCTTATCTTTCTTCTTTCTTTTTGAATCCACCCTTGAATCTCCAGCAACCAAAGCTTGGTCTTTGGAAGGTTTGATGGTGCCCATCATCACCAATTTATCTTGTTCTTGTGTGAGAGATTCCATGAAATCTGCAAGGCTAGGCATTTTCCAGGCTCGAGCTATCAACTTTGTGGCATGGAAGGTCAATACAAACACTAAATAGTCAGGTCCAGGCTTCAAGAGTATGGCCAAAACTAGTTTCTCCTCTTTCTTTTCGATCCCACACTGTTTTACCTGCAAAACAAGGGCTTTGAACTTGGAAAAATAGAGTTGCAAGGATTCAAAGCTATTGGGACTCAGGGAGATCAATTCATTTTCAATTTGATGTCCCCTCATCTCATCTGTCTTACCAAAAATCTCAACAATATTCTCCCACACTTCATTTGGTGATGTTAATGCATCAAGATGGAAAAGGAGGTCTCTGGATATGCTCAGACACAAGAGACCATAGGCCTCATCCCTCCTGATGTGCCATTTAATTTTCTCTACAATTAAATTACTCTCTGCTTCTATTTCCATAGTCACTTTTTAGAGGCCTTTCACTCTCAAAAGTATCTCCATCTCTTCTTTCCATTCAAAGAATTTAAATGGAGTCAAGATGATCTTCTAAGATTGATCCACAGCTCAAAAATTGTCCCTTCAGTCAGCAGAATGCTCCCAGTCAATGATGTTGAACCTGAAATACAAATTGGAAGGAGATAAATTGATCTAAAAAGGCTCTAATACCATGTGAAAATTGAACCCAGGTGTTAGAACAATTACACTCACAAAAATTGTCAATTACACATGCAAATTACACACAAAGGAGACTGAATATGGAGCAGAACACTAATCTATATTGAATAAGTGTACAATAGACAACCCTGTGAATTCATATGCTGCCACAATAAATAATTACATGAGATATTCAAATGCATAAGGATTCCATTCGAATTTGGTCAAAAGCAAGCTTACTAAATCTAAGCAAATCCCCCATAGGTGCATAAAGCAGTTTCCAAATCTGTCTAGGAGCTCACGAATTGGAAAAATCAATTAGGAAAGCTAATAGATGATGGAAGGAAAACTCATACATGATTTTATTAGGAGAAAAGAGTGGAGGATGATGAGGACAAAAAACAAGTTAACTTCACCTAGTCAAACTTTCTCAATTGCCTTAAAACTCAGAAAAAGCAGGCAATAAAGCAGAAAAAGCAGACATGCGCTAGGAAGGCCAGGAATAAAGCAGATTTGACTTCAAGTGGTTTCCCAAGTGCTCCATGAATTAAATTTATCAATTTTTACCACTTTGGATGTGTGGAGGACAACTTGCATAAGGGGGAATATGGAAACTAGGCAAATAAGAGAAAAATTGGATTAATTAATGTCTAAGGTAGCTAACTATGGGTTGATTATTCTAACAGGATATTGGGATAATATCGATCGACATGTGGATGTATATTGAAGCCCCATATCAGATCACCCAATGGGGTTGATTGATTGGAGCTGATTTTAAAACTATTTTTTGTAACTATTTGCAGAATTCTAACTCAGTTAAAGAAGTCTAGGTTTTTACTAATTAACCTAGAATTTTTAAATTAATTTCCAATTGACCAATCCCTTTTGAATAAAAAAATTTGTTGTGCTAAGAGCATAAACCAACCTACTCTACCTTAAGAGAGCCAATGCACCCGTATGTACCAGTGACCTAGGTTGGGTGCGTTACATTAGAATATTGAGAATATTAGAAAACCATACAACAATTGATACAAAAAATGCATAGAATGAAATATTATATCTTTATATATAATCAAACAACAAAGAGATGAATAAAAATGTAGATAAGATAATAGAAAAGAGAACACATATATACGTGGAAAAACCCTAAATGGGGAAACATCCACGAGAAGGGGAAAATATTATTTTTCCTCCAAATATCTTGTTAGAGCATCATACCACCTAATATCATGGTCATATACACCTAGGACACATTTTCATTTGTTTTGTACTTATTTCATATGGTCTAAGCCTTGGTTATGTCAGTCTAACAAGGTATTTTGGTGTTTTGGACTCATTAATGCACCTAAGCTCCCATATTTGATCATTCTTGAGACACATGCACCCTCATTTATGATTTTTCGGTCCTTGGGGTGCTCCAACTCCTTAAAACAGGGAAACTAGTTGACCAAAGGCACTCATGCATGGTATTTGGGTGTTTTGGGCTCTTTTTGACCATTTATTGATTCCTAGAGCCACTACCACTCACCCATGCACTCCATCATGCCTATCCTACCCTCATTTATGTCCTAACATGCTTCATCCATGTTCACATGGCCATTTGTGACTGTTTGAGGTGGTTTGGGAGCTCATTGGTCCACCTAGGTGGGTTTGAGGTCCAATATAAGCATGCCATGTGTATGCATCCAATTTGCCTCCAAAGTCTAGTGATTTTATCCTATTGTATTATAATTATTATCCATACATATTTACATGTTGGACAATGATAATAAGCTCAGTTATTGGCGCCATTCCTATGTGTTAATCTTGTTCTTTTCATTGCTTTTTTGCATAGTTTGTGAATTTATTGAGTTGTGAGGATTCCCTTAAATCCTATATATTGTTTTGAATCATATTTTCACATGGGATTAGATATATTTGGACCTACAAATCAAATTCAAAGATTTTGAGTTGTTATCTACAATCTCTTTCAGAAAATAAAAATAAAAAAATAAAAAAATCGAGTGTTTGCATTGCAAGTAGTTCCAGTGTCTTTGTCACTCAGTACGCAAGCATAAATGGAGAATAATTATTTCATTCTTACCCCATTTAATTATTTTGAATGGAAGGTCGAAATGGTGATCCAGTTGAGTTCCAAAGGCCTCTACAAAGTCACCATGGGTACTGAGAATGAGCCCAACTCTACTATGCAAAAATCGAAGTACTTCAACAGGTTAGATGAGGCATTCAGGATGCTTTGTCTCAATACTTCGAGGGACCTTCTCTTCCATGTAGATAGTATTACCACACCCAATGAATTCTGGCTCAAGATGGAGTCAGTGTTTGGGAATACTGATTAGATGAGAGGACACCAACTCGAAAATGAGTTGATCTCACCAACTCACATTGAGACGATCCAAGATTTCTTCAATAAGTTCAAATCATTGGTGCTTAAGTTGAAACAATGTGGAATTGAGAATAAATAGAAGCATCTATTCTTGTCCATTCATTCGAATCTAGGCCCTGAGTATTCAGTGTTTGTCTCCACATTCCACTGAAGCAAGCTGGCAGTTCGAAATTGAAGAATGCCTTCACTACAAGACTTCATGGAGTATTTGAATTCGAAACAAGAAAAATTGGTGCAAATGGGTTCCATAAAATACACCAATAATCAATCCCTTGTTGCAGATGTTTCTAATCAATCCAAAGGAAAGACGAAATCTAAGGATTTGAAGCAGCAAGAGAAGAAGAAGCAGGAAAAACTCAAATCTTCAGATGTGGGTTCGAATCCTAGCAAGGACAAAGAAAAGAAAAAATGCACTTATTATCACAAAGGTTGGAATCCAAAGAGTGCATGCATGATAAAACCATTGTCATGATGGTGCAACCCCTTGAGAAGAAAAATATCCCACTGCTATAAGGTGTCAAGGAAGAAAGAGGGAGGTTCAAGCTCAGAGAACAAGGATAGATGCCATGCTTTGGTTGTTAGATCTTCAGGATATTCTTCCTTTATCATAGATTTAGGTGCCTTAATTCACATGTATTCCATGCAAGATTCATTATTGTCCATACATCCTTACAATGGTCCATCCATCCTCATGGGTGATGACTCTAAGATCCCAGCCAAAGGGATTGGCAGGATCGATCTAGACAATGGGTACTTCAACAATGTGTTGTATGTGTCTAATATTGCAGTGAAAATACTCTCTGTCTATCAAATGAGAAACATAGGTACAGATAAGAGAGTAACATTTACTCAAAATTAAGTGGAGATTTCAGAAATTTCTACAAGCCAAGTTGTTGCAGTGGGTTTTGTTGACCATGATTCGAGAATGTATAAGTTCTCTCACTTCCTTCCTTACTCCCAAGGGAATGTGCTCCTATCACATGCCAAAGAGACCAGAAAACTATGGCATGAGAGGTTTAGAAACCTCAACTAGAGATATCTTCAAGCACTAAACAAAGAAAACATGGTTGAAGGTCTTCCAAGTATCAAGTTTTCCAAAGGCACAATATGCAAGGGTTGCATAGTGAGGAAACATGTTGAGTGCAAATATGACAAAGGAAGGGCAAGGAGGGATGTCCAAGTTCTTTATCTGATCCATAAATATCTGATAGGGCCTCTTACCACACCCTCATAGGGGAATTCAAGGTATATGTTGACTTTCATAGATGATTTCTCAAGGTATTGATGGGTGTATTTTCTCAATAAAAAATCTAAAGTTTTTGAGACTTTCAAGGTGTTCAAAGCTTTAGTTGAGAACATGAGTGGGAATAAAATAAATGTTCTTAAGACTGATAATGGAAAGGAGTATTTAAACAATAAATTATAGAATCTATGTTATTAAAATGGCATTCAGATGCAGCATTGTGTGCCCTACACACCACAACAAAATGGTGGTGCAGAGCGCCCGAATAGAGCTCTGAAAGAGATGGAAACATGCATGATGGAGGCTAATGATTTGTCACCTAAGATATGGGATGAAGACATAAATTTTTTTGCATATGTTTAGAACTTATCTCCACACAAAGAATTGGAAAATATAACTCCATTTGAGGCTTGAAGTGGTCACAAGCCCAATGTTTCTCATTTCAGGGTTTTTGGCTTAAAGGCTTGGGCTAGAATTCCTCCTGAGAAGAGAAAGGAATTTAAACCTAAAATAAAGAAGTCCATTATTGCTGTATATGTTGAATATTCAAATTTATACAAGATATTTTATCCCTCATCTCAGAAAACATTCACTGAAAGGAGTGTACAGTTCAAAGAAGATCCCATGCATGAGATCGAACTAGCCAAGGGGGAATACTCACATCATCCACTCCATGATGATCTAAGTGTTGATTATTTATCTTATTTTTTTATTCTTATATTGATTATTATGTTATGACGTGCATTTATATCATGACTCACCCATAAGGCTAAAGTGGGATGAGAAAACCATACAAGCAGCTGGTGATCTTGTTGGATATCCACTAGACTCTAGGAAGACTAGATCTCAATTTCACAATGCTTTCTCCACTTGTGAATTGAATATTTCAAATACATGTTTTATTATGGTTGGATATGATTCTCAAACATATCAAGAAGCATCACTAGACACAAGATGGCAAACGGACATGCAACAAGAGTTCAAGTCTTTGCAACACAATGAAACTTGGGAGTTGGTTCCTCTAGCTTCCAAGAGGAAACTAGTGCAATGTTAGTGGCTCTTTAGGAAAAATGTGGCTGCATATGGTTCTTATATCAATTACAAGTCCATATTGGTTTCCAAATGATTCTTTTAAGTACAAGGAGTGGAATATATAGAGACATTCTCACTGGTAGAAAATATGGATTCTATTAGGCTAGTTTTGGCCATTGTTGCATCTAAGTGATGGGAGGTTCACCACATGGATGTGAAGAGTTATTTTATTCATGGTAACCTTCATGAGGATATTTATATGCAGAAACCTAAAGGATTCATGAAGGTGGAACAAACTTATCCTTATTTCCACCTTTGGTCACTTGGTTAAGGGGCCAAGCAATATGAGAGAATCCCAACACAAACCTATGATAGAAGATGGAAAGTCCTAGGAATTTGTGAAGCTTTGTGAGAGTTGTCTAGGTCAATCAGTTGTGAGTGGCTTGGGAGGCTTGGCATGATCCACATGCACACCATGGTTATCCATGATGTATCCTAGATATTTATTTATCTCCATGCCAAGTGAGCACTTCTATAGATTGGCATATAAGTTGTGTTATTGCAGGGTGCTGAGGACCTATTGAATATGCTTCAAAAAAATTTTGCACATTCTGCTACTAGATGAGGATTTCATCTAGATATACGGACATAAAATAATTGGTGAATGGTGGGAGAATATCATCCATAATCCTCATGAAATTCATTGGAGAATTAATCAAGCTGGAAGGCATGACCAACCACTCGAAAAGGCCTTCCTAATATTTGAAGGTAGTCTTCCAAACATCATTCAAACAGTTGGTACCTGATGATAGTAAAAATTCAGATCAATCTTACTAAAATACTTGGAACCCTTGAGTTGATCCAAAAGATCATCGATTAGTGGAATGGGATACCAATTCCGAACTATGATTTTTTTTATCTCAACAATAAATATAGAGTATCCAAGTCCCATATTTCTTCTACACCAACACAATTGGGCTTCCACAAGGTGAGGAGATCAGTCAGATGTGCCCCTTTTGAATTAATTTTTAAATATGTTGCTTTATTTCTTCATTTTCCATGAGGGAACTCCTATATATATATATATATATTGTCCCATTAGGTAGAGGCACCTTGGGTTTTAAATAAATCGATTGCTTAACCTGGAAATGTAATAGCGCCCTAGTAGGTGTGGTGAACATGTCTCTATGTGATTCTATGATCTTGTCCACTTGATTCTACTATGTAGACAGACCCTGTGTGCAGCCAGTGGATATTTCTATGATCTTTCATTCTCCTTCAAAGTGAGTCATGAAGTTTGGGAAATTACCTTTCTCCACTGCTTAGTTGTGATGAGAGACACTACGATGGTGTGAACTACTTTTGGTATTCTATAGGGTTGTTTTCCCAAAGTAATAATGAAACTACGAGGTCTACATTCATACAAAGCATGACATATATGTTTGTCCTAAAAAACATCACAAATTTTGAGTGGAACAACATCGCACATTACCTCATCTTTGAAGGGATTGATGCCATAAGGGTTGCAGTATCTATTGTGAGAGAGTCCACATGAGCAGAGACATAGTCAAAGTCTTGGATACTATTGAATACTAGAGAATATTTATAGTCAGGACTAAGGTAGGTGGAATTTTTTATTGATGTGCCATGTCCCTTCCTTAGATGAGCCACCCAATCGGGTAAGGTTGTTAATGTGGTGTTGTTGGAAACTTCAACCGTTTGATGACCTCTATCAAAATTAGGTTCTTTTGGCTTCTATTTCCAACAATGAAATGTAGTGGAGTTCTCTTTACCCACATATGAAAGTGGAAGAGGCACTCACCTTCGTCTAGCTCCTCTAAATCATTGAGTTGGATATTTGTGGTAGTTATGGTGATGTTATAATATGCATCAATGAGTTGCTTCCCCTTTTGTGTAAATACGTCGTTGGGTTCTGAATCAAATTTGAAACCAAGATCTAAATCTAAATCTTTGATATCACCCACCAATGACTGCTTTGAGCGACATTCATTAATGTTGTTCCAGGGGCTCTTATGGAACTCACTCCATTTCTCAATGTCCTTCTTTGTTTTCCATTTACCCTTCTTTGCTTGTGGCTTATACTGGTTTTTCCTGGGTCTGGTTGTGTTGAATGTACAGAATCAGGAGTCATTCTCTAGATTTGAGTTTTATCAAATCAGTACTTGTGTTGTATCAAGTCATATCTATATCCTCATACGATTGAGGTGGTGATGCTCATAGTGTAAAGTCTCATGTTGTATTGGACTTGTGTTGTATCAAGTCATTTTTGATTCTCATAGATGGTACCTTATGAGATTGATCTCCAATTATAGAGATGAACTTATGGTTTGTATCAAGTTATGATCCTCATACGGTCATCCAGATAATTGATGCCCATTGAGGTGGACCTCTAGGAATAGAGGTAAATGTTATGTGATATATTACTAACCATGGTCACTCGAGATGGATAAAGCTATTAAGTATCCTATAGACAATAATCACCTCTGGAGTGAATTACTTTAGCATATGACTATATGGTCCGAGGTAATATAATATTATCATATCCTATGTCAATTATTATGATTATAATATGATATGATAGATGATTAAGTTAACACATATTGACCATGCAGTACAATAAAGAGATAATGAGAAAAGATATTTTGAATTTCTCATGCATATGACTCAATTAACTCAAGCTATAAAGATGTATATATAAATATTTAGATAAATAAGAATGCCTCAATCATTGCTTCAGTTAAATCCTATGTGCTTCAGTTAATTAGAGAAACTTACAGTGGTCCATGCAAAGTTTATAATAGTAAATAAAATGTTTTTGCATGGACGACACTTGAGGTGAATCACTATGACACTTAAGTCAGCCTTCTAACTAAGTGTTCATGCATTCAATTAAAGGTTGAGTTAAATTCAAACATAGTTAACTATCATTTAAATCTATTCTTTAAAGGTATGGCACATCTCTTGTGCATGGAGAAGAATACTAGGCACTAACTTGGCACTAGTGCAAGCAAAGGGATAATGTTTGCATGGAAAGAATCCAATGCACAGTTTTGTATGCTCCTCTAGTAAATTCGCAAATTTGATTCTCCTCAAGCATTCATTGATGAACCCATTCGCTAGGGTTTTCATGGCATGAGTTTTTCACTTGTTAATAAAGTGTCAGACACTTGGAAAGTTCATTACAATTGTTACAGTCATTGTCTCTTCTCTATTGCTATGTATTCTCTTATCAAGAAATCTGATTATGCTGTAAAATTCATTCACTACAATCTATCTATTATTCTCTGAAAAATTGCTAGGGTTTTTTATTTTCTCTTTTATGTGGATTTTCCCCATGCTACACCTTGTGTTGTGGATGAATTCTTGTGTGTGATTGAATTATTAATTGTTACAGGTGCTCGATGTAATATTGATAAAAAATTTAAAGTTTATAGATCTTCATATTTTCTCAAGAATCAACATGGTATCAGAGATTAGGGCGTGAAGGAGTTGAGTTTGTGCAAGAAACTAGAATCCTACATGATCCTAAGGAGTTTATCAAAGTTTGAGAGCTGTGACATCGATCTCCATCCAACAGGGAGATAATCTTGAGGGTACTTCCAATCTCAACACATGGAAGGAAAAGGCATTGAACATATTGGAGGATAGCTATGTATCCACAGTGATTGAGGAGTATTCATGAAATGCACATTGCAGGGTGAATCCAATGCAAGTCAGTGTGTACCAAGGAAGAAAATCTTGACCTCACAGCAAGAATTAAGAAAGGGAGGACACCATTCCCATAACTATTCCAGGAGACACATTTCATGGAGTATTTTTTATCAAATCATGAGGAATCAAACAAAACCGTTGAAAGCACACTTCTCAAATAGTCTCATACACCTATAGATGAGAGGATTTCAAAAATTCACAATTTTGGGGGAGATATGCTCAAGTGTTTGAAGATGAATTTTCCAGAATTTTTGTTATGGTTGTTTTTCTAAACTAGACAAATTAGTTTGAATGACCCAAGGATTTGTAGATTGGATATTATCCGTGTTTAATGTATATTATGTATAATAATAGACTCATAGTATTAAGAAAGCATCTAAGGAATAATATGATGACCACTGGAAGGAGTGTTTTATTTAATGTGGAAGAGCACTCACCCCAGTTTGCATGGGATCCAAATTATCCTAGCAGTGATTCTCTACCTCACGTATAGATCCATATTTGAAAGTCAAAGATGTGTTAGATTTTTATCTATTTCAACAATATGATCTTATGATCTTATCTAAGAGAATAACATGCACAGCAATCAATCACAAGAGACAATAGACACAAATATTTTCCTTAGGGAAACCATAAATGAGAAAACCCCACAACTTCCTCAGATATAGAATAAGCACCAATGGCTATAGTAAAACCCAAAGACAGAAAATATGATCTCCACCAGTTGTTCTCTCTCTTATCCTAGCTCCTTCTCTCTCACTCGTGTGCTACAACTGAGTGTGAGCGTCTATGTGATAAATAGAGAGGCTCACTCTCTATTTATACTAGTTTTCGACTTGACAATAACTTACCAGGGCCTACTTCTCTAGGAGAGTCTAATAACCTTAGTGCCCCACAACTGCGGAGACTTTAACCCCTGATCAACAAGGAGGGTTAACCTCTATGAATTTACATGACTTTTTTACATTAATGATTCTCCCGATAGGAACATCGGGGACCAATCAAATACAATATATGAAATACATAACTGAATACATTCCGAAGTTACAAATACATCAACACTACCATCACTCCCTCTTAACTAGGAAGGTATTCTCTTGACACAATTCATCAACACAAGTATTCGTCACTAGATCATCATCATTGGATCATCATCAAGGATGGATCATCATTGGATCATCATCAAATCCAAATCATCACTGGATAATCAACACTGCTTCCACTATCCCGAACAAATGGTGTATCTCTCAATTCTACTTGTCACAGGAAGTTCTACAGAGCCAGCCCTTTTTCATGTTGGTTGTAGGCCTAGCCTCCATGTAGGTCTTCATCTTCTTCAACACTTATATCTGACAATGGGAGGAACACATCCCGCAACCATGTCAGAAAGGCTCACCCAGCACTCATATCTGACCATGGGAGGAACACATCCCGCAACCATGTCAGAAAGGCCCAGCACTCACATGTGACTATGGGAGGCCTAGCCTACCACCATGTCAGAATGGCCCAGCACTTATATCCGACCATGGGAGGAACACATCCTGCAACCATGTCGAAAAGGCTCATCACTTATATCCAACCATGGGAGGAACACATCCCACAACCATTTCGGAAAGGATCCTCACTTATATCTAACCATAGGTGGAACACATCCCGCAACCATCTCAGAAATCATCTGCACTTACATCTGACCATGGGAGGAACACATATCGCAACCATGTCAGAAAGGCTCTACACTTACATTTGACCATGGGAGGAACACATCCCACAACCATATCAGAAAGGCTCTGCACTTACATCTGACCATCGGAGGAACACATCCCTCAACCATGTCAGAAAGGCTCTACACTTACATTTGACCATGGGAGAAACACATCCTGCAACCATGTCAAAAAGGCTTTGCACTTACATCTGACCATGGGAGGAACACATCCTACCACCATGTTAGAGAGGATCACATACTCATCACTTCCCCTTGGAAGGAACCTTGATTTGGAGAACACCAAGATTCTCCCTGAAGTACTCTAAATTCACTCTGGCTAATGGCTTGGTCAACAATTCAACTATCTACTCATCTTTCGCAACATACTAGAGCTTCATTGCTCCTCTCTACACCATATCACTGATATAGTGATATTTGATCTCGATATGTTTTGACTTGTCATGGAACATCGGGTTCTCCGATAACTTCACACAACTCTGTTTGTCGCAATATATACAAGTAGCATCCAACTGGAGATCAAACAAATCATATAGTAGCTTCCTTAGCCACACTACCTCACAACTAGCCGAAAAAGCTATGACATACTCTACTTTGGATGTACTCAGTGCCACACAGGATTGCTTCCTGTAAAACCAAGAGATCACCCTTGATCCCATACTAAAGTAGCACCCCGAAGTTCTTTTTCTATCAATGTCACTTCCTACCCAGTCTGAATCAACATAACCTTCCAGGTTAATATTCTGATTTGCCTCATACTTGATCCCATAATCAACCATACCTTTCAGGTACCTCAGAATATGATTTGCAGTAATCAGGTGAACATGTCTTGGATCTATCAAGAACTAGCTCAATGTGTTCATAGCAAAGCAAATATCTGGTCTCATATTCGTCAGGTACATCAAGGACCCAATCATCTGACGATACATCGTAGCATCAATCGAATCTGATGAAGCATCACTTAATAGCTTTAGTTTTGATGCCATAGGTGTGGTCATGGCCTTGCAATCCATCATCCCGAACCTCTTCAGGATCTCTATTGCATACTTCCCTTGTCCCAGGGAGATTCCATCCACATTCTTCCACACCTCCATGCCTAGAAAGTAACGCATCATACCCAAGTCCTTCATCATGAAATCAGCAGCAATATTCATTTTCATGTCAGCAATCAACCCATCCTCACATGTTACAAGCAGGTCATCTACATATAGTACGAGTATCATTGGGTTCCCTTCCTCAACCTTGTAGTAAAGGTTGGAATCTTCTTTACTTTTGGTAAATCCCAAACTGGTCAGGAAGCTGTCAATTCTGTCGTACCATGTCCTAGGTGCATGTTTCAAACCGTACAGGGATTTCTTCAATTTGCACACATGAGTCTCCTTGTCATGTGTCTCAAAGCCGAGTGGTTGCTCCACATACAATTCTTATTCTACTACATTATTCAAGAAGGTTGTCTTGACATCCATCTAGTGTATCTTCCATTTCATTACTGCAGCCAAAGTAAGTATTGATCTTATGGAATTGTATCTGGCTACAGGTGCACAATTCTCTTCATAATCTATTCCTTCTTTCTGGGAGAATCCATAAGCCACAAATATCGATTTATATTTCTCTATGTTACTATATGCATCATGCTTGATCTTGTAGATCCACTTGGAAGTCACAATAGACTTCCCTTCTGGTCTTGGGACAACATCCCAGACATCATTGTTCATGATCAACTGGTACTCCTTGATCATAGCATCCTTCCATTATTTATTTTTTGTCGCTTCTTCATAGTTGGAAGGTTCTTTGTCAATGATGTCACATAATAGGGCTACATATCCAGAGTAGGACCTAGTTCTCTTCCTTTCTCTGTGCATTTATTCTAGAGCCCCATATCTCTCTGCACCTTGGATAGCCTCTCATACCCATGCAGGTTTCCTCTTGTGAGGATTCTTCTCCTGAGGTGGATCTATAGGTTCTTGATTTTCTTCTATTTCTCTATATTCTTCTAGAGTTTCTTCATTCATAGTTTTATCTTGGATTCTGTGTACTTCTGCTTATTCAGGGTCTTCAGCAGGACTCTTTCTGGATTTGTTGTATGCTGATTCTTCCTAAAATGTTACATATTTTCTAATATCGATCTTCTTGAATCTTGGGAAATATATTCTGTAAGCCTTTGAGCTTTCACTATATCCCACGAATATACCCCTCTTTCCTGAAGGATCTAACTTTGTCCTCTTTTATTTTGGAATGTGTATGTACACTAGACAACCAAATATTCTGAGATGATTGACTTCTATTTTCTTGCCGGATAATACTTCTTTAGGTGTCTTTTTTTCAAGTACTCTATGCAAAGTACAGTTCTGTACATACACAGTTGTTCTAGAAGCGTTTTCCCATAGATACATGGGGAGATCTTGATCATGAATCATTTCCCTTGCAGATTCCATGATCGTTCTATTCTTCCTTTCTACAACCCCATTCTATTTTGGATTATATAGAGTGGTCAACTCCCTCTTAATACCTGAATCTATGCATAATTATTTAAATTCATTTGATGTGAATTCTCCTCCATTGTCTGATTGAAAGGTCTTGATTTTGTTTTCTGAGTGGTTCTCGATCAAAGCTTTGAATTCTTTGAACTTGTTGAATACTTCATATTTGTTCTTCAAGAAGTATATCCATGTCTTCCTAGAAAAATCATCAATGAAAGAAACATAGTATACATACCCACTCAATGAACTAGATGACATCAAACTACATACATCAAAGTGGATGATTTCCAATATTCCTTTTTCCTTGCTCTCGCTACTTGAAAATTTCTTCTTTGTGTTATTTCCTTTCGCACATCATTTGCAAACACCTTCATGCTTTTCATGTATTTCTGGAATTCCTTCAACGGATTTGTTTGCAAGTGATAGTGCCCTATAATGCACATGTGCAAGCCTTCTATGACATAGTTCACTTGGCTCTACTGAGTCATGGACCAATGCTTGTTCTAGTTGACCCTTTAGTTTGTATAAGCCTCCCTCTTGCTCTCCAATCACTATTGCATCATCTATAGTATTTCCCTTTGGCCACATAAGGACTTGGCCATCTACAAATGCAACCCTCGTGCCTTTTGCATCCAATGCAGATATGGAGAGGAGATTCTTCTTTAGTCCTAGTACAAATAAGACATCCTTCATCTTCATAGACTTTCCAGAGTCTAGCTTATAGGAGTATTGACCACTACCTTTTATGGGATACTACTAGTCATCCCCAAGTTTCACCTTGTGAGGTGACTCATGTCCAGATAGTTTCACATAGGATTCCTTGAATCCTATCATGTGTTTTTAAGCCCCACTGTCTATAAGCCAATCATTGCTTCCATGTGTGACAATTCCTGTGAGGGAAAAAATCAGAACATACTCTTCATCACTTGAAGAATCTTCACTTTCTTGTTTGACTCTTTTCCTTGGAGGATCATCATCCTATGTAGTGTGAGCATGATGTTTTATTATGTCCTTCTTCTTGTGAGATCCACCTTTGTTTCTAGGACAATATCTAAAAAAGTGTCCTTTTTCATCACATGTATAGCATCTGAATTTAGATAGATCTTTGTTAGATATTCTAGGTTTATCTTTCTGGTGAGAGTGCTTACCTATGTGATAGTCTATTATGCTTTTCTTGGAGTGTACTATGAGAGCTTGATCTTCACTTCCCATATTCTCTTCTAGGGATACTATTTGATCTTATTCTTGTGAGCATTCCTCCCACAGTCTACTGAAGGTGACTAGATTTCTTCTAGCACAAATCCCTTGAATGAAAGAGTCCCATGAACTAGAAAGACCATTCAAGGTGGTCATCATAATTTCTGCATTCTTTACATATTCATCTGCTCCTTCAAGTTGTTCTTTGATCTCGGAGACCCTTGTAAAGTATGACTATATGGTCTCTGCATTCTAGATCTTCACATTCTTTAGTTGATTTCTCAAGGTCATCTTCCGATTTATGTTCTTCCCTTCAAATAGCTTGGTCAGGGCATCAAACATTTCTTTAAGTGTCTTTAGGGAGGACACTTGTGGTATGAGGTGATCCTTGATTGAATTAGAAATAATCCTCTTATCCATGACCAATTTATTTTTGTGTAAGGCCTTAGACTGATCTCCCTCTGGAACTGGAACCTCTCCACTTATGTAGGATTCCAATTCATTTTCCTCCAAGACAAGGGAGATCCTATACTTCTAGGCTCGAAAGTTATTAGCTCCCTCAATATTTTCATCAAGATTGGTGTGATGAGCAATGTTAATAGAGAACCTCAAATGGAAATACAAAATATTTAGATCTTACATATTTGAGAAGCTGAAAACTGGATATGGAGTTGATCTTCTGTAGTGTTGGTTTTCTGGTTCTAGGGAAAATTAGGAATTGACTTTACCGGAGTTCTACCGAACCAAAAACCTCGATTTTTGTCTCTAAACTTTGATTTTGATTAGGATATCAATATTGTGCTAGGATCACTCAAAAAAGACACTTCTGTGAAAATCCCCAATTTCCCGATGCAGTGGTAGGTCAAAAACTGAAAAAGCTCATAATCAGATTCTGCTTCGACAGAAAGATGCGCCCTTCAATGGAGATTCATCCTAGCCTCCTTTTTCTGATGGATTGTGGAGAGAGACCCAAAAAGAAATAATCCATAGATTCCACAGCTACATAGTGTCTTCTTCTCAGGTTAGCTCTAATACCATGTTATATTTTTATCTATTTCAGCAATATGATCTTAGGATCTTATCTGAAAGAATAAAATGCACAACAATCAATCACAAGAGACAATAGACACAAATATTTTCATCGAGGAAACCATAAAGTAGAAAACCCCACAACTTCCTCAGAGATAGAATAAGCACCAATGGTAGCAGTAAAACCCAAATACAAAAAAGATGATCTCCACCAGTTGTTCTCTCTCTTATCCCAGCTCCTTCTCTCTCACTCATGCACTACAACTGAGTGTGAGTGTCTATGTGATAAATAGAGAGGCTCACTCTCTATTTATACTAGTTTCTGACTTGGAAATAACTTACCAGGGCCAACTTCTCTAGGAGATTCTAATAACCCTAGTGCCCCACAACTGCGGTGACTTTAACCCCTGATCAACAAGGAGGGTTAACCTCTATGACTTTACATGACTTGTTTACATTAATGATTATCCCGATAGAAACATTGGGGACTAATCAAATACAATATATGAAATACATAAGTGAATACATTCCCAAAGTTACAAATACATTAACAAGATGCAGTAAGTTTCCGTGAAGGAATAAGATCAAGACCAAGCGACTAATAATCTCCGCAAAGAAGCAAAGATCAAGAGGGAGCCCATACAAACAATAAAATATAAGTTTTTTTATTTTTTATATGCTTTTATAAATCAAATCTAAATGGTTTTGAATGTGTTTCATTACAGTAATATAGAGATCTAGAATCCTATAGTTAGGAACCATGTTAGGGAGCATATAGTCTATATTTTATTGGAATATACTAAATCTCATGAAGATACATGTTATTATGAATATAGGGTTGCATGATTGTTCATGAGATATGAATATAAAGGTTGCATGATTATTCATGAGATATGAATATATAGGGCTACATGATTATTTATGAGATACGATTATATAGGCTGCATGATTGTTCATGAGATATGAATATAGAGATGCATGATTATTCATGAGATATGAATAGAAGATTGCATAAGTGTTCATGAGATATGAATATGATGATGCATAATTTATTAATTGGATTAGAATGGAGTTATGATATAACATTGGTTAATATGTTTACATGACCATGTGAACCATTGCAAATATATTGAAGTATCCATGTGATTAAAATTCATGATATATGGTTTTACTCAAACTTTGTTTACAGTGTTTGCATGTCAATATGTGTTATTTATCATTGTATTAAAATTACTCGATTATGCAAAGTTGTTAATAACTTGAATAAATTTTGCTTGTAGAAAAAAACCATATGCCCAGACCTACAATAAGAGAATGATAAATATTGAATGAGGAGTGATCTTGATGGCTATTCCTGAAAGAGAGAGAAATTTTGTGAAGCGAGAATCTTCTGGGAGCAGATCTGGAGGTTCCTATGTTTCTTAGGAAGAAATCAGAATATAACCCCTAATACTATTCTAAGAGATTTGAAGACTCCTAAAGATATTTAAAAATATCTTATTTACATTAATGTGTTAAGAAGATATTCAAATATAGATGAACATGAGACTCCTTGATGGAGAACACAATTTATGATTCTCACGTAGAAATGGTGAGAGGAGAAGCTAGATTCGCTAGCTCCTGAAGAACCAGTGAAATTGGTTGATGTTCCTCCTATTAAGAGAAGACCCGCATGATGCTCATATTTAGAAGGAATTTGAAAATATTATTCAAAAATATTGGTATGATTCATGAGATTAGAGGTGTGGCAGTTACCAGACAATATTTTCCTCAGTTAAGGAAAACATGTTGTGGAGATCCTGAAGAGTTTCTGAATGATAAATTGTCGGTCCATGGCCACACATATGAAGATAAATTTGAAGTTAATAATTCTTATTTCATATTTGGGGGTTCTCAAAGTCAGTTGATATGTACCTGGTTGATTGGATGTATGCTTTGCAATATGTACATAGACATGTACAACAAAGCATGTGTTGCAGCACCTACTTGGTACAAGTGAATGTGGACTCAAATAAGTCTCGAATGGTGAAATAAAGTTTCAAATATATATGGATTCTAACTAGTGTAGTGATCGAGGAATATCACAGATGTTGCTCTAGATATAGCATGTTGTAAAGAAGTAAAATTTTCAAGAGGTTTCTAGTCAGTTATATTCAGGACATGGTGCATAAAGGAGCAATACAGCTCCTGTACATATCCATAGATGAGAAGAATTTTCAACATTATTAAAAATCCTCTGTCTAAGACAAGATTGGGAAAAATACTCCTCCAATTGAAGAGGGGGTCTTTACATTAGAGGAAATTTGGGGTCTAAAATGGGCCTTATAAGAAAACGTGCCAACAATGAATTTTGTGAGTTGGAATTCAAGAACCAATAGAATTTCAATAAAATGTGTCAACCATAATGGTTGAATTGACATATTTGTCATAAAAGAAAACTACTTTTTTTGTTCGTATTTTCAACATATATCCCTGTGTTTTTACTCAAATTTCAAGCGGGGGAGCTCATTGGATGTGTAATTTAATTTCAAATCCAAATAGTACCCACACTACATACTTTTTATGGACCCCGCTACCCCAAAAACAAGAAATACCTGAAAAAACATGATGATGATGTCATCATCATGTTTTTTCAGGTATTTATTAATTTTGGTGTAGCGGGGTCCCTCAAAAGTATGCAGTTGGGTACTCGTTGGATGTGGAATTAAATTTCGCATCCAACGAGCTCACTCACTCAGAATTTGAGTAAAAACACAAGGAGATATGGCGAAAATATGAACACAAAAGGTAGTTTTTTTCATTCTTCCTCCAAAATTAATAACTATTATTTTATTATTTTAACTATTATTTTATTATTTTAACTATTATTTTATTATTTTCCTTAGGAGGCCCATTTTAGACCTCAAATTTCCTCTAATGTGTGTCTTCATGAGCACCAGAAGATAAAGTCCCCAACCAAGTTAGTCATGGTATATGACTCGGAAATCCAGGGGTTGCAGTATCTATTGTGAGAGAATGCATATGAGCAGAGACATAGTCAAAGTATCGAATACTATCAAATACTCAAGAAGAGTTATAGTCAGGACTATTGAAGAGAAATCAAACATCTTGGAGAGGTCAGATAGCCACATAGTTGGATAGTTGGGTGTTGCAGTATAAGAGAAGAATGTGAAATGACTATGAAAGTGATCAGTCCTTGAATACCATCAGAGAGAATGGAAATCTCATAGAGAACTTCTCTGTTGGAATTTTGGACAACACTGAGAGGGGGGTGAATTAGTATTGTTAACTTTTAACAATTAAAACCACTTTTAACTTATTCATTAACACACATGGTCAAAAAGACACAAGAAACACAAATTTTATCGTGGAATCCCAATTGGGAAAGCCAACAATACTTCTTATTACTAAAAAATTATATTTACAATTAGTTTTTTCCTACTACTACAGACAAGGATGGTACTACACCGTATTTACCAGCAACTTCTAGAAGGAGGCTATGACCCCTTGGTTTATCAACTACTACACCCTATTTACCAGCTACTAGTGGAAGGAGGCTACGACCCCCTTATGGGCATATAGGCTTCTCTAACACCACCCTACCACCGTAGTATGATTTTATCAGACTTCCAGATCTCCTTATATCTTTAATACTGTTACTGGTTACTCATTACTTCCTTGGTCTATGTATGTTACTACTGCATGGATATGGATGACAAATACACCTTACTAAACTAGAAATTGTTTCTTATAAATACCTTTACCATCATTCATCTTTCTATACCAACGTATCTCTTCACTCCGGAGTTTCAAAGTTGTGCCCTTTTAATCTGGATTTGTGCATATTCATCAAACACATTTCCTAGTTCTTTGTTTAATTATTTTTAAATCTGTATAAATTTTTCAGTCACTACCTTCCATAATTTCCTTTCTACAACGACCTTTCTATAACAATATCTCTGAAATAGACCTTTCCGCATTTACCTTTCTGCAATCACCTTTCCACAATTATGTTTTAGAAATTACTGATTGTGTACAATTACCTTTCCGTAATTGTATTTTTGCAAGGACCTTTCCGCAATTTGTGGGAACTCATTCCTTCTGCAATTGTGTGTTGTGGATATGAGGGTTTGCATTTTGAGTTTTCTCTAAATTGCTTCCATAATTCATCTTCAATGAGACTTCTTCCGCAATTTGCGGATTGCGGATTTTGGATTCTTTCCACAATGCAGATTGCAAATTCCGGGTATGCACTTCGATTTTCTTGAAACAACTTCCGCATTTCCCCTTCCTAAAAAATTCTTCCACACTTTGCATATTACATATTGTGGGTCAACTTTCAACAAATTCTCATAAGTGACTTCCGCAAATCTCTTTCCAAAAAACTGTGAACCATCGATTACTTTGCGGAATCCACCTCGTCCGTTAATCTATCTTCTTTGTTTAAATGTTAAAACCATGTTCAATAAGTTGATTGAAACTCCACAATTCTATGTTGATTAGTCATAGGATTGATTAAGCTTTATCGAACTTCACTGGAATTGATCTCCTCGTTGGATCCCCCCTTGTGTCTTTCTAGCCTCATCACATATGCCACATCATTATGCATGCCATGTCATCACTTCCTTTTTTATTCCTTTGTCATTACTGAACTCCTTTCACATCAATGACAACTCCATTCAACATTCTTCAGATAGAAGAAGATTCTAAGAAGTCAAAAATTGTTAAAGATTCAAAGAAAAGTTGAGATTTTCTTTCTACATGATATTACACATTGGATGTGTGTTGTTGTATATGATGGATGTGAATTCCATGGTTTCTTGTATAGAGAAACTACATTCTATATCAAATTTAGATGATGATGCCATGAATAAGTAGTTGGTTTGTCTCTTAATGTAGTTAAAAGACCTATTGTATTTTATGCTTACTACTAAGCATATGTTAGACTACCTTTGAGGTATTAGAATAGGTTCTTTATTGTAATTGATATATGGTAGGCCTATTATATAGCTTGATATTATCTATGAGTATTGTAGCCAGTACTACAAAAGTGTTAGAATAATCAACCCATAGTTACCCATATTTGACATTAATTAAATCATTTTTGTCTTATTCCTAGAATCCTAGATTCCCGGTCTATGCGTGTTGACTTCCACATGTTCCTAGAAGTCAATACTTGCTAAAATGGGTCATGGAGTTCTTTGAAATCATCCTGGAAAAATATTTAGCAATTATTCTTTATTCCTAGTTCCTCAAAGCGCATATCTGGTTTTTCTGAAAGCTGCCTTGCTTTACAGTAGTTTTAAGGCATAAAGGAAAAACTAATCTAAGGGAACTTGCCTTGTTTTTTTCCCACATCATCCTCCTTCCTTTTCTCCAAGAAAAAGCATGAATGAGTTGTATTTCCATCACTTATTATATTTCCCATTCTCTTTATCCAATTAGTGAGGATCTTCATAGATGTGGAAATTCCTTTTTGCACCTATGGGGGATTTGACTTGATTTAGTAAGCCTGTTTTTTGACCAATTCAAATAGCAACCTAGTGCTTTCGAATCTCTCATGTAATTATATTTTTTAGAATCCTATTACTTCATATGGTTGGATTGTGTACACTTATTCAATATAGGAATAAGTTATGCTCCAATTTCAGTCTCCTTTTGTGTGAATTTTGCATCTTTGATTAGCAATTTTGTGAGTGTAATTGATATATCACTTGGGTTAAATTTACACATGGTATCAGAGCCTTTGTATATTGATTTCTCTCCTTCCAAATTTTTATTGCATGTTCGACATCACTGACTGGGAGCGCATTCTGCTTACTGAAGGGCATAGGAGCTGACATATGGACCAATCTCAAAGGATCATCTTGGATCCATTCAATTTCTTCAAATGGAAAGCTGATATGGAGATATTTTTTAGAGAGAAAGGTCTCTACAGGGTTACCATGGCTACTGAGGCATATCCCAATGCAGCTGCAAAGAAAATCAAGTGGCACAACAAGAGGGATGAGGCCTATGGTCTTTTGTGTCCGAGTATTTCTAGAGACCTCCTCTTCCATATTGATTCATTGGCATCTCCTAATGAGGTGTGGGAGAAGCTTGAATATATTTTTGGAAAGATAAATGAGATGAGAGGAAATAAAATTGAGAATCAATTGATCTCCTTGAGCCTTAGTAGCTTCGAATCACTGCAACTTTACTTTACCAAGTTTAAGGCCCTTGTTTTGCAGTTAAAACAATGTGGGACTGAAAAGAAGGAAGAGAAACTAGTTTTGACCATTCTCTCTAAGCTTGGCCCTAACTATTCATTGTTTGTTTCGACCTTCCATGCCACTAAATTGACAGCTCGAACCTGGAATATGCCTAAGCTTGTTAAGTTCATGGAATCCCTCACCCAGGAGCAAGATAAATTGGTGATGATGGGCACCATCAAACCTTCCAAATACCAAGCTTTGATTGCTAGAGATTCGAAGGTGGATTCAAAAAGAAAGAAAAAAGCTAAAAATCCACCTGATAAAAATAGAGACAAGGCAAATAGTCAAGAGGAGTCCTTAGGCTCCAAGAAGAACCCCCATAAGAACAAGAACAAAGGAGAAGTGAGCAAGTGCACATACTGCAATAAGGGCTATCATCCTAAGAGCTCTTGTATGAAAAATCAAATTGATATGTTGACCCAAATCCTGGAGAAGAACAACATCTCCCTTCCTAATTACTCAAAGAAGAGGGAAGGAGGATCAAATTTAGAAGACAAGGAGAGAGTACATGCCTTGCTTGCTGGCACCTCAAGCTCACCTAGCTTCATCATTTATTCTGGAGCTTCCAAACATATGGTTTCGACAAGGGAGATCTTTGTTAGATTTTTATCATTTAATCAATATGATCTTAGGATCTTATCTGAGAGAATAACATGCATAACAATAATCACAAGAGACAAGAGACACAAATAATTTTCTTTAGGGAAACCATAAAGGATAAAACCCCGCAAATTCCTCAGAGATAGAATGAGCACCAATGGCAGTAGTAAAACCAAAAGATAGAAAATATAATCCCCAATAGTTGTTCTCTCGCTCTCACTTGAGAGAGCTTCTCCTCTCTCACTCATGCTCCCTAGTGAGTGAGTGTGTGTAATAAATAGAGAGGTTCACTCTCTATTTGTATTCTTTCATTCACTTAATTTCCACTCCAACAAGTTGGCCTCACTTAAAAATTACTTACTAGGGCTGACTTCTCTAGGAGAGTCTAATAACCCTAGTTCCCCACAACTGTGGGGACTTTGCCCTCTGATCAACAAGGAGGGTTAACCTTAACTCAATTGTGGGGACTATTTCCCTGACTTACAATGGAGGGTTAACCTAAATGAATTTACATGACTTGTTCACTTTACAGATACTTCTCAATAGGAACTTCAGGGTACAATACATAAGATATACAAATGAATACATTCTAAAGTTACAAATATATCAACACTCCCTCTTAAATAGGAAGGTATTCTCTCGACACAATTTATCAGCACATGTATTCTTCTCTGTATCATCTGGATCATCATCAAGTCATCTTCATCAAGTCTGGATCATCACTGGATCATCATCAAGTATGGATCATTACTTGATCTAGAGCATCACTGGATCATCATCAAGTCTAGATCATCACTTGATCTAGAGCATCACTGGATCGTCATCAAGTCTGGATCATCACTTGATATGGAGAATCACTGGATCATCATTAAGTATAGATCATCACTTGATCTATATCATCACTAGATCATCACTTGATCTGGAGCATCACTGGATCATCACTTGATCTGGAGCATCACTGGATGATCATCAAGTATGTATCATCACTTGGTCTGTATCATCACTGGATCATCATCAAGTTTGGATCATCACTGGATCATCATCAAGTCTAGATCATCACTTGATCTGGATCATCACTGGATCATCATCAAGTCTGGATCATCACTTGATCTGGATCATCACTGGATCATCATCAATTCTGGATCATCACTTGATCTGGATCATTACTAGGTCATCATCACTGGTGCTATATCTCAATTCTACTCGTCACAGGAAGTTCTACAGAGCCAAACCTTTTTCAATTTGGGTGTAATCCTATCCTCCATGTAGGTATTTATCGATAGAGCCATCCCTTTTTCATGTTGGATGCACATCTATAGATCTAGTCCTTTTTCATACTAGATGTAGTCATCTACAGAGCCAACCCTTTTTTCATGCTGGATGTATCATCATAGAGCCATCCCTTTTTCATGTTGGATGTGTCATCAACACAAAGCCATTCCTTTTTCATACTAGATGTGTCATCATAGAGCCAGTCCTTTTTCATACTAGATGTGGCATCACAAAGCCAGTCCTTTTTCATACTGGATGTGGCATCCACACAAAGCCAGTCCTTTTTCATATTGGATGTTTCATCACAGAGCCATTCCTTTTTCATATTGGATGTGGCATCACAGATCCAGTCCTTTTTCATACTGGATTTGGCATCTACACAGAGCCAGTCCTTTTTCATACTGGATGTGTCATCAAAGAGCCAATCCTTTTTCATAATGGTAAATTCTTATGCATAAATATATAATCATGCAACTATTTTAGCCAATACAACATTCATCCATATCTCATGGAAACTTTTCTAGATGCCTTCCATCTCTACCAAGACATCATTGAGATTGTGCACTAATCCAATATGTCAGCAAAGAGGTTTTATTCTAGATAAGTAGCAATGGAGAGTTCTATATCACCATGAGCTACTTACCCATCACATGCATATTAGTAGTATACTGTCATTAATGCAAACATTCTATCATGCATAACACATCAACTTAATATAAACAAACACATCACAAAACAATATTATGAAATGACAATTGAATACTCCTTCTTGAGCCTTTAGCTTCATCATCTTCTTCATTCATAACAACATCATTTCTTATCCAAATGATAATATGGATAAGATGTTATTCAAGATTTGAGTCCTTCATATTCCTCATCACTTGAGGGATCTTCTTTGAATCATGAGAGCTTGATCTTTAATTGATCCCATATTCTCTTTCTCTTATTATGAGTCGAGCTTCATCTTATGTGTTCTCTTCCGAGAGTCTGCTGAAAATAATCACTTCCTTCTAGAACACATTCCTTGAATGAATGAATACTCATGATTTTGGGAGGCCATTCAAGTTGGGAATTCAATTCCCTACACTCCCCAGTAGAACGGAGAAGTGGAAAGGAAGAACCGGTCTCTCAAGGAGATGACCACCTGTATGTTGGAGTCAAAGAAGCTTGCTACAAATTTGTGGGCTGAAGCAATGCATGCTGCAGCATAAATTTAGAATAGGGTTCCACATTCATCTGTGAAAGGAAAGACTCCTTTCGAAACATACTTTGGACACAAGCCGGATGTGTCGAACCTACGGGTGTTTGGGTCCACTGCATGGGCCGGAATTCCGCTTAATAAAAGAAGGGCTTTGCAACCGCAAAGCATAGAATGTCTGTTTATTGGGTATCCTAATGAATCTAAAGGATTCAAGCTGCTAGATATCAATACCAAACAGATCATCATCGATATAAGTGTCAAGTTCGATGAGCCTCTTCAGGAGATGGAACTAGTGAAGGAGAAAACTGCTGAATTTCCTTCCTATTCTACTGAATATTTGGATGATGAATTATTGGGGGTGATGACCCTGATTTGGATCCTATAATTTCTGATATCAGTGTGCAGCAATAATTAGACGTTGAATCAGAACCTGAAGTGCAAAATCATCTTCCTACATGGGCCCAACAGACACTCTCCTCCGCAGGAGACAACATTGGAAATCCAGATGATCCAAGGAGAACCCGGTGTGATTTCCAAAGAGCAGGTATTGTGCTCTCTTGTTCTTATAATTTTCTATCTAAAACTTGCTATTTGATGATTAGTTCAAATCTAAAATCCTACTACCATGCTCAGAATGATCCGAAATGGAAATTTTCCATGGATGAAGAGATGAATTCTCTTCAGAAAAACACTGCTTGGGAGCTAGTTTCTCTTCCTCTGGGAAGGAAATTGGTTCAATGCAAGTGGGCGTTTCGGACAAAGATTTCCAATTATGGAAGAAACTACAAATATAAGGCAATTCTGGTAGAAAAATGTTTCTCTCAGGTCCAAGGAGTGTACTACCATGAGACCTTTGCACCGGTTGCAAAAATGGACTCCATCTACCTTGTTTTGGCAATTTCAGCATCCAAGCACTGGGAGGTGCATCACATGGATGTTAAGTCAGCATTTCTACATGCAGATCTTCATATGGAGATATACATGAAGCAGCCTAAGGGATACATCACTGATCCATATTTGGTTTACAAGCTGAAGAAGTCACTATACGGGTTAAAACAGGCCCCAAGAGAGTGGTATTCCAAGATGGATGTCTTTCTTCTCTCCCAAAATTTTCAGAGATGTAGATCATATCCAAATGTGTATTTAAAGAAGCATTATGTTCATCTAATTATCATTGTTTTATATTTTGGTGACTTACTGATCACAGGTAGCACAGTTGCCTCCATTTCAGCCATCAAAACTGCTCTCCATAATGCCTTTGAAATGAGTGATTTGGGGCTTCTAAAACAATTTTTAGGGCCCAAAATCGAGCAAAATTCTAATGGGATTATGGTCACTTAATACAAATACACTTAAAACCTGTTAGTAAATTTTAACATGCCTGAATGTAGGCCTGCACCATTCCCTTTCCTTTCAGGGATCAGCCTTGAAGAAGGAAAACACACCCCTCCCATGGACTGCACTATCTATCGACAGCTGATTGGTAGCTTGTTGTACTTGACACATTCTAGGCCTAATATTTGTTATGCCATGAATGTTGTATCAAGATAAATGTAGTATCCTCATGATATTCATTGGAAGGAATCAAAGAGGATCCTTTAGTATATTCAGGGAACCAGGACCTATGGCATTCACTATGCTGCAGACTCCGAGCTAGAGCTGGTTGGATACACAGATTCCAATTGGGTGGGTGATTCTATTGATCAGAAGTCAACTTCCAGATATGTATTCATGTTCAATGGTGGCCCCATTTACTGGTTAAGCAAAAAGCAGGCTGCCATAGCACTATCTTCAGTAGAGACCGAGTATCGAGGAGCGGTGAATGCTTGCATCCAAGAAGTTTGGTTGCAAGGCATTCTTTCAGAGTTTGATCTTGGTAGTACTTTGTCCACTGTCCTCTTTTGTGAAAACCAGAGTGCTATTAAGATATCCACAAATCCAGTTACCAGGCAGAGGACCAAGCATGTAGAGATTCACATGCACTACATCAGGGAGCTAGTGCATGACAAGACCATCATTCTACAATACTACCTGACTGATGAGCAGATTGCAAACATCTTCACCAAGAGCTTTTGAGAAAAGAAGTTCACTTACCTCCGTTCACTGTTGGGGGTGATTTCATCAGGGTGATTCAGACTATGTTTAGTGTTCAGCTTGAGGGGGGGTTTTCCCACTAGGTTTTCCCTCTTTTCCTCACTTAGTTTGTTTTAAGCATTGTTTCAGTTTTAGCATGTATAGGGTGACCTATGGCCTTAGTTTCCAGGGCCCTAGCATTTTTATGCTTTTTTGTTTTTTAACTCCTCCTGAGTATAGCTTAAGGGGGGGTGTTGGAGACATTTACCACCATACACACTCTTTTTGGTCAAATTGGCCTAGTTAAACCACTATCCTAAGTATAATTGGCATTAATTGACATCAGTGGAGCATTAATTGACATAATCCAGTCACACCCACGCCTACCTACAGTCAAGGAGGATAACTTAGCCTTCTCCTACAGTCAAGGAGGCTAACTAGAGCACTCCGGGGGTGATCTGAGTGATATTAATGCACCTAATTGCTAACTGGTGATTACAATCAGTTCAACCAATCAGTTAAGGCACCTCCTCTCATTAAATATATTATTTAATGATTATTTATTATTATTTAATGATCTGGAGTCAACAGGGGCGCCTCCACCAACTTTTGATGATCAATTCAACTTCAGTTAACCTCATCGGGGTTCATTGAAGTCATTGAAGCACTAGAACTTGATGGTTGGCTTGCTATGACATGTGTTTGATCTCTTTCAGTTGAGATTCAGTCATTTATTGCACTCCGAATTCAATTAGGGTTTGGTGAGTCAATTAGGGTTTTGGTCAAGTGGTTAACTAAGTGTGAACCAATGGCTTACAATCAGTTAAGCTAGACTCACTCATTGAATTCGAATGACCTCCTTAGGTATTCAAATTCCTCATTGATTCAAGCTATTTCTTGACATTTTCATTGTAAATATTCATTGTTTATTGAATATACAAAGAAGAAACCATTCTGGTTTCGATTAACACTATTTCTGAGTTATTTGTTGATTATTTCTTGATGAGATTGATTATTTGTTCCTAGATCAATGTGCCAGATTAATATTATTTGATGATAGATCCTGATACACAGACATATGAAGATCTAGCACATGATCCAAGATGGAAAACAGCCATGAAAGAAGAATTCAGCTCGCTCCAGAAGAACAACACATGGGAACTGGTTGATCTCCCCCCAGGGAGAAAGCTAGTGAAGTGTAAGTGGGTCTTTAAAACTAATTTTTATGCTGATAGTTCACCTTCAAAATATAAGGCAATATTAGTATCCAAGGGCTGCTCTCATGTACATTTTATTGATTGCAATGAGACCTTTGCACCAGTGGCAAAGATGGACTCCATAAGGCTAGCTCTAGCCATTGCAGCGTCAAGAAAATGGGAGGTACATTACATGGATGTGAAGTGTGACTTTATAAATGGAGATTTGAATGAAGAGATTTATATGTAGCAACCAAAATTTTTTGTATCTAATCCATCTTTAGTGTGCAGGTTAAAGAAATCATTGTATGGGCTCAAGCAAGCCCCCAGGGCTTGGTATGCCAAGATTGATGGATTTCTACTGTCATTGAGTTTTGTTCAATGCAATTCTAATCATAATGTCTATTTGAAGCTGATTCATGGTTCTTTAATGATGATTTTTCTCTATGTAGATGACCTATTGATTCCAGGAAGTTCAAAGAAAGAGATTGCCTCCTTGAAGGATGCAATGAACCATGCATTTTCTATGACAGATTTGGGATTGTTGAGCCAATTCTTCGGTCTTGAAATTGCTCAATCCCAACATGGAATAAAGGTTCATCAATCAAATTATGCTTCAAATTTTCTCAACAAATTCATCATGAAATATTGCAAGCCAAGAAATACTCCATTCCTTTCAGGAGTTAAGCTTGAGGAAGCAGGTTCTTCTCCTATGGTAAATAAATACATTGTATAGGCAGTTGATTGGGTGTTTTCTTTATATTACACATACTCAACCTGAATTATATTATGCAGTTAGTGTGGCATCAAGATACATGGATCAGCCTCATGAGATCCATTGGAGAGTAACCAAGAGGATCCTAAAATTTGTTCAGGGAACAAGGACTCATGGGATTTTCTACAAAGCAAAATCTGACTTAGATTTAGTTGGATTTACTGATAGTGATTGGGAAGGTGAAAACACAGATCAAAATTCTACCTCGGGATATGTTTCCATGCTTGTTGCTCAAGCAATTAAAAGAGTGCCATAGCACTCTCATCTACAGAGGCAGAGTATAGAGGAGTTGTAAATGAAGCTACTCAATGTTTGTGGTTGCAGGGGATACTTGAAGAATGTCATTTCGAATCAGAGTTTTCAACAGATATATATTGTGAAAATCAAAGCACCATTTGAATCTCCACTAAGCCAGTTCAAAGGCAAAGAACCAAGAAAATTGAGATCCATATGCATTATATGAGGGAGCTTGTGCATTATGGTACCATTTCTCTACTCTACTACGCATCTTTAGAACAAGTAGCAGATATCTTCACCAAAGTATTCTGTGAGAAGACCTTCAGTAATCTCAAATCATTGTTGGGGATTTTTTATCATGTGGTGAAGAATGATTGATAACAAGATTTCCAAAATTTTGTTTCCTGTCCATGTTTCAGGGAGGATTTTCCCATTGGGTTTTTTCATCTTTCCTTGGTTGTATGGACATGCAGTATGTAAAAGGGTGACTAAGCCTTGTTGCTAGGCCCTATAATTTTTTGATATTTACTCATAAAATTAGGCTTAAGGGGGGGTGTTAGAATAATCAACCCATAGTTACCCATATTTAACATTAATTAAATATTTTTTGTCTTATTCCCAGATTCCTAGATTCCCTCTCTATGCTAGTTGACTTCCACATGTTCCTAGAAGTCAATACTTGTTAAAATGGGTCATGGAGTGCTTTGGAATCATCCTGGAAACATATTTGGCAAGTCTACTTTATTCCTAGTTCCTTAAAGTGCACATCTGCTTTTTGTGAAAGTTGTCTTGCTTTACAGTAGTTTTAAGGCATAAAGGAAAGGCTAGTCTAGGGGAACTTGCCTTGTTTTTTCCCCACATCATCCTCCTTCCTTTTCCTTTAAACAAAAGCATGAATGAGTTTTATTTCCATCACTTATTATCTTTTACACTTGCTTTATCCAATTCATGAGGATCTTCATAGATTTGGAAAGTCCTTTTTGCACCTATGGGGGATTTGACTTCATTTAGTAATCCTATTTTTTAACCAATTCAAATAGAAACCTATTGCTTGGAAATCTCTCATGTAATTATATATTTGAGAAACCTTTACTTCATATGGTTTTCCGATGTACACTTATTAATACAGGATTAAGTTATGCTCCAATTTCAGTCTCCTTTTGTTTGAATTTTGCATGTTTGATTAGAAATTTTGTGAGTGTAATTGATCTATCACTTGGGTTCAATTTCCACAAAAAGAAAATTTGTTTTTGTGGATAGTACTACCGGCTGAGAAGTAGATTAGCTAGGAAAGGTACATGTGGATTTGTTCGGTAAAATTTTGTGTCTATAGCTTTCCAAAAACCATATGTGTTATGATAAAACACATTAAGATGAAGTTTTACTTCATTGAATTCATGGTCCAGTAAATGTGAAATTTAAATATATAGCTACTGATGGGAAGATCACATATGTGTTGACAAATCCATTGTCAGTGACAAAGTTCAGGTACTGCTTAGATAAACTTGGTATGTAATAAAATGTCCGGTAATGTAGAAAATGCTTGGTATTACAGAGAATGTTTTTTGGGTACATAGGGTACTCCCAAAAGACCGAACACCTTGAGAAATCGCTTCACACAAATAGCTCATATATCAACACACTGATTTTTGTCACATGGTTAAAACCCTCGAGAGGGAAACAGTCCACGGCCCCAGCCAAATAGCTACTTGGAGCAATTTATTATGCAAAAGAAATAAAGTTACATGAGCTTCTCATAATCGATCAACTAGCCAAGGACCCTCTATGCTCTTTAAATAGATATCATAGACCAATCGAGTGTTAATCCATGGATCAATGGTAGGTATGATCTAAGAGAAGTTGAACCGTCGGATCACTCTATGTCTAGAACATATTGTGACCATTAGATTAGAATATTTACAAATGCATACTAATGCATACTAAAGAAACACACTTTACCTAATGGATATATTACACAAGTTGATCTTAACTAACTCCTAAGTGTGTAAATATCCTAACATCCCCCCTTAAGAACAACTTGGGATAGGATTGAAGGATTTACAAAAGTGACACTATTAAGAGAAGGAAGGAGGCATTAGAGATTATCCCCCCTTAAGGACACATTCATAAACTCCTAACATAGATCAAAGTTTAGAAAACTTCGCTTCTATAAGAGACTTGGTGAAGATGTCTGCAACTTGATCATCTGTAGGGCAATAGAGCATTTCAAGAACATGATCATGAACAAGATTTCTGATGAAGTGCATGTGTAGCTCAATGTGTTTGATGCGCTGATGTAGAAATGTATCTTTGGCAAGCTTGATGGCACTTTTATTGTCTCACCAAAGTGGAGTAGGCTGTTGCTGCTCGAATCCAAACTCTAAAAGGATCTGTCGAAGCCATAAAGATCCCTGACTGGCATTAATTGTGACTCGATATTCTGCTTCTGCTGAAGAAAGAGCAAGTGCATGTTGTTTCTTACAATCCCAAGTGATAGGTCTATATCCTTGACTGAAAACATAACCTACAGTAGACTTTCAATCATCAGGATCACCGACCCAATCTGAATCATTGAAACCAACCAACAAATTTGTCCCCCCTGTACTGTAATGAATCCCAAACTGAATTTTACCTCGAATATATCGAAGTATTCTTTTTGCTACTTTCCAGTGACTTTCATGAGGAGTTTGCATATAATGAGCAACACGACCAACGACAGAGGAAAGGTCAGGATGGGAATGATTCAAGTATAAAAGACTACCAACAAGCTGACGATACAAGGTGGCATCTACTTCAGGGGAAGTACAAGTGGCAGAAAGTTTGACTCCAAACTGGAAGGGAGAAGGGGTTGGTTTACAATCTTCCATGTGGAAGTGACGAAGAAGGTCACAAGCATACTTAGACTGGGAAAGAAACATTCTTTCTTTGGTTTGCAAGACTTGGAGACCAAGAAAGTAATGCAAATGTCCTAAGTCTGACATTTCAAAATTTTCCTTAAGACTGGATTTCACATGGGTTATAAGTTTAGGGTCACTACCAGTAAGGATAAGATCATCAACATAAAGAACAAGTATGATGAGATGGTTTCCTACTTTCTTGGTATAGACATTGGGGTCAGAATGGCATCTAGAAAAACCAGTGTCAAGGAGAAAGTTATCCATTTTGGCATACCAAGCTCTAGGAGCTTGCTTAAGGCCATATAAGGATTTCTTAAGGAGATAGACAAGGCTAGATTTATCTTGAACATATCCAGGAGGTTGTTCCATGTAAATTTCCTCGTGTAAATCACCATGTAAAAAGGCAGACTTGACATCCATTTGATGGAATTCCCAGTTATGTAAAGCTGCAAGGGAAAGAACAAGGTAAATGGAATTCATTTTTGCGACAGGAGAAAAGGTTTCATTGTAGTCAATTCCTTCAACTTGGGAAAAACCTTTGGCAACTAACCTTGCCTTAATTCTTTCAACACTTCCATCTGATGCCTACTTAGTTCTGTAGACCCATTTACATATGACAAGTTTTCTTCCTTTTGGAAGAGCAACAAGATCCCAAGTATCGTTCGCCATTAAGGAACGATATTCTTCATCCATAGTTGCACCCAATCTGGATTTCCTGAAGCTTCTGCAAAAGTTTCTGGATCATGATTCTTGGAAAATTGAGCCAAAATAGAAGAGGCTCGCTGAAACTGAAAATGTATTTGACGTTGATCTCTAGGATCATTGGGAAGATCACCAGCTGCTTCACATCTTGAACAGACCCATCAAGGAAGTATTGGTGCTGGTGCAATTGGAGGAACATGAGCAGGCAGAGGTGGATTTTCATCATCACTATAATCATCGAAAACTGGATTTGGAAACCTTTCAAGGAAGTTGGAAGAAGAAGAAGAAGGAACAATCGCCGAATCAGGCTCGCAGGCCAAATATGGCACACCTTCCAAGTTAGGCTCGCAGGCCAAGATATTTTCATCAAATTTAACATATCTTCTAATGATTATATCATGTGAATGGGGCTGAAGAAGTCTATAACCTTTTACATCCTCAGAATATCCAACAAATATGTACTTTTCACTTTTAGGCTGCAATGCTTTCCATTTTTCATCCGGAATGTGATCCCATGTTTCACAACCAAATACACGAAAGTGACTTACATATGGTTTAATTTTACTCCATGCTTCTTCTGATGTTATACCTTGTAAAACTTTAGTGGGTGTGTGATTAACTATGTAATTTGTACAATTTATGGCCTCAACCCAATATTGAAGACTTAGTCCCTTAGATTGGATCATACAATTAGCCATTTCTTTTAAAGTGTGGTTCTTCCGTTCAGCTACACCATTTTGTTGTGGTGTATATGGAACAGTTTGTTGTTGTTGGATTCCTTGTTTAGTGCAGAAATTAGTGAACTTGTTGTTAACATATTCTCCTCCATTGTCAGATATTAACTTAATAATTTGATGACCAGATTGTTTTTCAACATGGGCCTTATAGGCCAAGAACATGTTAAATACTTCGCTCTTAAGTTTTAGGAAGTAAACCCAAGTGTGTCTGGAGTAGTCATCAATGAAAGTTAAAAAATATTTGAAACCAAAAAAGGATGCAGATGGAAGAGGACCACACAAGTCACTATGCACAAGCTCCGAAGGAACCAAGGCATGCCAAGAGGCACATTTGTCAAACCTGTCCTAATGATGTTTTTCGAGTACACAACTAGAACAAACACCATCCTTGCAAGATACCATCGAAAGACCAGTCACCAATTTGCCTTTACATAGTTGTTGCAATGAGCGATAATTTAAGTGACCAAATTGCTCATGCCAAATTTTACTCAAGTTATCACTATGAGCAACAAAAGCTGAAGGAAAAGGTGATGACTCAAAGTTGTTAAATTTGTACAACCTGGTAATATCATCAATAGTTCTGGTAGCAAGGAAATTTTGAGGATTTTTAAAATCCTTGATTACAACTTGGTGAGGTGTAAACGTCATCGTTTTACCTTCACCTGAAAGAGTAATTTGATAGACTAATAACAAATTGCAGGAAATTTTTGGAACACATAGTACATCACTGAAATGATCATTTTCTACTGGAACTGTTCCAGATCCTACAACACTTAGAGATCTATCATCACCAACAAATATGTGTTTGGTGTTACATTCATGCATAGTAGAAAATATGGCTTGATCCTTAGCCATATGATAAGATGCTCCAGAATCAATGAGCCATTCAATTGAAGTAGAAGAAGAAGATGCAGTATAAGAGGAACCAGAAGCACAAAGTGCATGTCCATGAGAGTTAGATTCTAAAGACGAATCTAGGCTGATGTGGTGCTTCTTCATTGTTGCTTCCAAGGCTGCCATCTTCTTAAAACACTTAAATTCATCATGATTATCTTTCCCACAAAAATTGCAATGACACTCAATCTTATTTCTTTTTTGCTTGGATCCTTTGTCATTTTTTAAAGAAAGAGCTGACTAAGAGGGTTTGGGACATTTGTTGTTTGGCTTATTATTATGAAAAATATGTCTCTTGGGAGGCTTGGACTTTACTTTTCCCAGATGTATCTGCATTATTAATTATTCCAAGATGAATGAGCTTATCTTGCTCTCTAATTAAGGAATCACAAAAGGATTCAAGACTAGGCTCTTGATAGCTAGTTGCAGTCAAGGATTCTTTCATGGAGTAGAATGTAGATACAAAAACAGAATATGCAGGTCCAAGTTTGGAAAGAATATGATAAATACATTGTTTGTCTTCTTTCTTAATCTTGCACATAAGAGTCTAAGAGTTTTATACTTAGATAAATAGTCTTGAATGCATGAAAAATCATTTGGATTCAAGGAAATCAACTCATTCTCAAGTTGATGACCCCGAATTCCATTGTGTTTACCAAACACAGATTCCAACTTTTCCCAAGCTAAATCAAGTTCATCAATTCCAGACATGTGGAACCGCAAATCAGTAGAGATTGACATCCAAATCAATCCACGAGCTTCATCACATCTATTTTCCCATTTAATTTTCTTATCATCATCAGTGGGTTTTGTTTATTTCCCTGAGGTTATCCTGAAAAGTCCCCTACTTTGCAGAACATCCTCCGTACAAGATTTCCATGAGAAATAGTTAGAACTTATAAGTATAATATCACAAGGGGTGGTCATACTATAAAATAATGTATTAAAGAACAAAAACTAACTATCTTGATGCAAAGAGCTCAAAAAAATATGCAGATTTAAAAAAAACGGCACTGAAAACTGATACTGGATGATGAAGTTATGCTTGATCAAAGAAAATGTTGAAGACGTCCCCAATAGTGACGTGGCAGATATTAACTTAACCAACTAAAAAAAGAGCCCCCCTCTTCCCAAGATTAACCTTTGACAATCACTTTACAATAAAGTTGCTTTGAAGTGAATCACTTTTGTAGAATAAGTGAGGTTCACTTTTACAATAGTGTTACTTTTAAATAGTGTGGCAATAAATTAAAAGACTTAAGTGACTCACTTTTTATTTTATTTTATTTATGTGAGATGCACTTTTACAATAAAGTAACTTGAAAATAGAAATTGCATGCACTAAAAAGTAGCTTAATAAGACTTGATCTCAAGACCTATTAAGGAATAAAGCAACTTTGGACCAAGTGAGCTAAGTTTAAAAGGTACGTAAAAGAATGGAAAGGGGAAGGGGATTTTTTTTTTTAAACTCTTCTCTCTCACTCTCTGTGCTTGCCCTTTTTTTCTACAAATCACAAAAAAACTTTTTCCATGCAAAGGGGTTAGATCTTGGTTAGCTTACCCGGAAATTCTACGTTTTCAAGTTTTCTCGTTGTTTTTTATTTGCCGTGATCGCACAAGGTGCACGGCAAAGAGCATACGTAGCCAAGAAGGCATGAAAAAAAAACTTTCCATTTCTGTTTCTGATTCGCCACGATCGCGTAAGGTGCACGGCAAAAAGCATACGTAGCCAGGGAAACAATCCGAGACTAAAACAGTAAAGATCTAGTAATAAAACTGGTAAAATATTAGAGATTTAAAAAAAATAAAACAAATCTGTCACTGTAACATTATACCTTCAGATTTGTCGAAATGGGGTGTTTCTGGAACAAACGGAAATGGTTTTCAATGAAACGAAAACTATTTCCTAATGGAAACGGCGCTCCACACGTAGTGGAACAGCTCCCACAAGCCAAAAATTCATAGAAAATATAGAACCAGAAACCCTTTCAAAGTTTCAGCAACACCAGTTCCAGATCTTGATCAAAACCGAAAGTTGCTCTTCATAAAATCTCTGATACCATGTTCGGGTGCACAGGGTACTCCCAAAAGACCGAACACCTTGAGCAACCGCTTCACACAAATAGATCATAGATCAACACACCAATGTTTGTCACGTGGTTAAAACCCTCGAGAGGGAAACAGTCCACGGCCCCAGCCAAATAGCTACTTGGAGCAATTTATTATGCAAAAGAAAGAAAGTTACACGAGCTTCTCATAATCAATCAACTAACCAAGGACCCTCTATGCTCTTTAAATAGATATCATAGACCAATCGGGTGTTAAGCCACAGATCAATGATAGGTATGATCTAAGAGAAGTTGAACCATCAGATCACTCTATGTCTAGAACATATATGACCGTCATATTAGAATATTTACAAATGCATACTAAAGAAACACACTTTACCTAATGGATATATTACACAAGTTGATCTTAACTAACTCCTAAGTGTCTAAATATCCTAACAAATGCTTCCCTTACTGATAGGGATTGTTGAATGCACAGCATCAGGATTCATTCTCCATACTTGTGTTGTATCAAGTCGATAATTGTGTTGTATCAAGTCATATCTATATCCACGTATGATTGAGGTGGTGATGCTCGTACTGTAAATTCTTGTGTTGTATCAAGACGGTATACTTGTGTTGTATCAAGTATATACTTGTGTTGTATCAAGTAATTTTGATTATCATAAACAGTACCCTATGATATGGATCTCCAATTATGGAGATGAACGTGTGGTTTGTATCAAGTTATGATCCTCATAAGGTTATCTAGAGAATGGATACCCATTGAGTTGTACCTCTAGGAATGTATGTAAATGTTCAATGTGATATATTACTAAGCAAGGTCACTCGATATGGATAAATTTATTAAGTCTCCTCTATAGACTTGTCACTTATAGACTAAATTAATTTAGCATATGAATATATGTTCCAAGGTAATATAATATGATCATAGCATGTTCTTATTCTTATGATTATAATATGATATGAGAGATGATTAATTTAACACATATTGACCATGCAGTAAGATGAGCAATAAAGAAATAATGAGAAAAGAGAATTTGAATTTCCCATGCAGATGACTGGATAAACTAAAGTTATAAATTTGAACTTATAAATCTTTAGTTAAATAAGAATGCCTCAATCAATTCCTCAGTTAAATCTTATGTGCTTCGGTTAATTAAAGAAACTTACAGTGGTCGATGCAAAGTTAATAATAGTAAATAAAAAAAATTGTGTGGATGACACTTGAGGTGAAGCACTATGACACTTAAGTTATCCTCCTAACTAAGTGTTCCTGCATTCATTTAAAGGTTGATTTCAGTTCAAAGAAAGTTAACTATCAGTCAAATCTATCCTTGGAAAGTATGGTGCATATCTTGTGTGTAGAGAAGAATCCTGGGCACTAACTTGGCACTAGTGTAGGAAAGGCACTAATTTTTTTGTAGAGATAATCCAATGCATATTTTTTTATGCTCCTCTAGTCAATTCTCAATTTTGCTGCTCCTAGAGCATTCATTAATGAACCCATTCTCTAGTGTTTGTATGGCATCAATTTTTTACTTTTTATTAAGTGTTGGGCACTTGGAAAGTTCATTACAGTTGTTACAGTGGATCTCTCTTCTCTATTTCTATGTACTTTCTCTTATTCGACAATATGCTTATGTTGTAAAATTAATTCTTTGCAATCTATCATACTCTGAAGAATTGCTAATGCTTTCCATCCTCTCTGTTATGAGGATTTTCCCTAGGGTACATCTTGTGTTGTGAAATATTGTGAGTGATTGAATTATTAATTGTTACAGGTGCTCAGTATAATATTGATAAAAAAAATTAAATTTTATAGATTCTTAAACATCAGCAGGTTGTCCTTACTCTCATCTTTTTTATGTGAATCAAGGTTACCCTTTCCTTGCTTATGTATCGAATTCACAATCCCAAACTATTGCTTATTCTTCTACTTAAATTGATGCTGGATCTTGATAGCATATTGATAAGTGGTGCCAAATCTAGAGACATCCAGGAATTCCATTTTATTTAGGATGTACATGTGCATGCCACTACAATATTTCAAACCATGTGTCACTCAAAGTCTCTAACACCAAGATTTTTTCACAAGGTATGGAAGTTGTTAGTGTAATCTAGCAACATTTAGTCCCTCTCCTGCCACAAAGTTGTCAATTTTGTGTATTGGTCATCATAGTTTCCAACGGGGTAATATTTCTCCTTAACGGATTCCACAAGAGATGTCCATGTGGGTTCTCCCCAAAAAATATCAATCGCTTCTATGATGTTTTTCTCACAATAAGTGTTCCACCAATATTTCACCTGGGGCACGGCCTTAAGGAGTGCAAAGACAATATTTTCTAAATTGGAGAAATTATGGACTGAAAAATAGCCCTCTAGCGTACTCATCCATTTATCTGGGGCATCAGCATCTATGTGTATTTCAAGTAGATGGATATCTTTAAATTGTACCTTGAAGGTGTGTCTCCTCTGAAGTGATTGCTTGATGATTCCTATGTTTTTTTCAACGTCCATCAAAGGATTTGGGAGAAATTTTCCATCATCTTGTTCCTCTATCGCATGAGGGATTCCTTGAGAAAAAAATTAGTAGGATCTCCTGCTCCATCATCTTTATTTTCTTCGACCATGGGAGACATTTTCAAGCACCTATGGCAGTCTTTCTCAAGCTCAACTAGTTCAATACCCAAATGTCTATATCCTAGCCTGGTCAAGGACATGCATGGAGAAATAACAAAAGAGTAGACTACTCTGATACCAATGATCCATATTTATGTGAGAACAAAATGAAAGAGAATATATATAACCACATACTCAGATATATATCAAGAAACAAAATGATACAGTAAACTCAAATTCTATTAAATGAATGAAACAAAACAAGCTGTAAAAAAGCAGTTAAAATGGTGGTAGATTTATTTCCGAGAAGAGATGTGGTAGATATGCTCACAAATTTATTACAGAAGGATGCCAAAGGGACTTTTTTATTTAAGCGTAAAGGAAAAAACCCTAACATCCAAAAACCTAACCCAGGATATGAAACGCAAAAAAATTTATGGATCTCGATGTGGTTAGTTGATGTGTCAACTTCCCAAGGGCATAAATTTTGCACCTGATCTCCATGTAGGTAACTTGGTATCCTTTTGGAAATATATAGATGATAAGTACACATTTCTCTTGTCCAGACATGCATTTGGCTATTTTTGGACTGTGGCATCACTAAAAAAACGTCATTTAGGTCCTCAAAATGACCTCGAAAGTTGTGGACACAAAAATCCATAAAAAATACCAAACTGGAAAAATTGTTTTGAGCAAGTGGAATAGGAGGGTGGTCGCTGATATCTCTATGGATCACAAAATCCTTTTGTGACATTTATTATACAAAATTTTATAAGATTCAAGTGAAAATCTCAATCAACGTCGTTGTTTTATGAGATTATAAGTGGGTCAAATCCAAGCCTCTATACCATTTTCATTGTTTAGAGTGCAGGGTGAATTGGGTAACGTGGTACTTATGGTGTGTCTCATGTGGTTCATTTTATGATTATTTCATCAGTGCAAACATTCCCATAAAATTATTTTAATATAAACCATTCAACATCAAAAATTTATAAGCTTATAAATCCATTTTATGAATCAAATAAATTGGAGGGATCCAAACATTACAAAATGTGGAGTGGACATATGGAAAGCATGCTCATAATATCAGTGGAGATATCAACAAAAAAAAAACATTAAACCAACTAACATTTCTCTTGTGGCTAAGTGGAAACTGAAAGATGAAAAATCTTTGACACTAAAAAGAATATGATGATCGGATGTTACAATGAGAAGAAGCAATATCAACTCTTATCTAATGGTAAGTTTGTTGTTAGTGGGGATACTATTTTTTAATAAAGTAAATATGTTGATATTGAAATACTTCTCAATCAGTTGGAACAAAAAGTGGAAAAGGAGGAAAACATGGTGACAATTAAACCAAGGAGTGTTGGTTTGAAATGGATTATACTTCACTAGAAAATAGGAATGATTTAGAATTAGAAAATTATTTATAAGATGGTTCTTCTTCACATGAAAACTTAGAACAAACTTCAACTCAAGATAAGCATAGAATGACTAAGTGAACCACTCAACTCTAAAGGATGAAATATTAGATGAACAAAACAAAATAGGTACAAGAAGTTCCACCAAAATGGAAGAAGATTTTTCCTTAAGGGTTAATACTTCTACTAGGTGTTTCACTTTTAAAGAGGTAGTAGAACATGTGGAATGGAAAAAGGATATGGTTAATCAATATGAATCATTGATTAAAAATGGAACTTAGAAACTTGTTTATTGTCCTTCTAGTGCGAAACCCATTGGACGTAAATGGGTTTATATAATTAGGTACAATTCAAAGGGAGCAATCCATCAATATAAAGGAAGACTGGTGGCTAATATTTGTTCTCTATAAGGAATTGGTCATGAAGAAACTTTTGCACCTATAGAAAAGTGTAATACTATAAGGATGGGAATTGCTTCAATATCTCAAAATGGATGGAAGTTAGAACAAATGGATGTTAAAAGTGTCTTCCTCAATGGTGATTTACAAGAATACATCTATATGAATCAACCTCAAATTTTTGAACTTGAAGGACAAGAACATAAAGTTTTCAAATTGGTTACATCATTGTATGGCTAAAACAAGTGTTAGAATAATCAACCCATAGTATTTACCCACTTAGACATTAATTCATTTATTTTTGTCTTATTTGCCTAGTCCATGAGTCCCACCATGTGCAAG
>LPNX010645205.1:0-15037 GCA_001517045.1 Pseudotsuga menziesii
GTTGTTCTTGTGATACTGTTTCTTTCAGTGATCCTGCTTCATATGCTTTTATTATGAAAAATGAAATGATATACTGATGTCTTAGTAAAGCATATGAAAAATTAACACTACCATTATTCCTCCCTCCTCCCCTAGACCCGCGATGGCCCATACAAATGACGACATTAAGCTCACTGTTTTCAAAGGAACTGGATCAGAGGATCCAGAATAGTTCTGGTTTTTATGCGAAACAATGTGGAATGCTAAGAACATTACGGATCAAGATACAAAAAGAGCGCAGCTGGTTACTTCTTTCAGAGACCGCGCTCTGACTTGGTTCATGAATTTTTCCAGCACTCAAAACCATGTCTTGGCTGATATAAAAGCAGCAATGATAAAGGAATTTAAGAATCCTAAATCAGAGTCACGGTGTATCACTAAACTAAAGGAAATCTAGCAGAGGCGAGGAGAATCAGTGTGGGACTTTGATCAGAGGTTCAAAGTTCTACTAGATTAAGTCAGTTTCACTATTGGACCAGCGAAGCATAAGGAATGGTTCATCGCAGCTCTGTTACCGCACATCAGGACTCCACTCATGCAACAGAAGGTTGCGGATCAGCAGGAGGCCTTGGAAATCGCTATGAAGGTTGAAACATCCCCGGTCGAAGATAATTCTGGTATCACTCAAATACAAGCATAGTTGGCAGCGATGGCTCTCGAGCTTCATGATATGAAAAAAGGGAAAGCTAGTCGCAAATAGGTTTGGTGTACATGATGTCGAACAGAGGGTCATGACAAGGAACAATGTCCTGTGGTAAGAAATTTCCTAAATTCTGGTGCACCAAACCCATTCAACCCTAGTGTTCTATATTGTGAGATCTACAGGAAAATTGGCCAGCATCGACCTGAAGACTGCTATCTTCTGTAGAGGTATGTACAAGTCCCTAAGAACCCTTATTGTAAGTTCTGTAAATCAGTGGGACACAACGAAGATGAGTGTCGTAGCTTTGACCTCATGAGAGAATGAACTTACGATGCTTATCGGGTACAAAATGATGGCCAAAGAAATGATGGATATGGTTACCGTGGTAGTACATCAAGTCGTGGAGCTTTTGGAGGTCGTGGTCATGGTGGTATGGCTGGCAGAGGCCGAGGCCAAGTTGTGTGCTATAACTATAACCAGGCAGGACATCTCGCTAGAGACTGTCGGAACCCAACTACAACATGTCGATATTGCAGAGCTGTCGAACATGTGATTGAGCAATGCCCGCAGTTGATAGCGAAGATTCAAGAAAGAAATAGTGCCCCTACTCAGAATATTCAGCTGATTACTGTGGAGCAATGACCTATCCTAGCCATTAATGTTGTTACCAGGAATGGAGCTACGACGAAAGTGCAGAACAAGGAAAAACAGCCTACCGAGGCTTGGGTTCGGAAGGCCCCAGAAAAAATCCCTGCATTTGATGTCGAAAGAGAAAAAGAGACATTTATGGAAGCCAAGAGAGACTTTGTTGACCCCAACACATCAGTAGTACCTGCGCAACAACCTCAGCAGCAGTCGCAGCTGCAAGAAGCTTCGACAAATAAAGTAAGTACACTGTCGTCCTTTTTAGAGAGTTGTATGAAGCTCTTGAGAAATCAGAATGCTTTAAATGAGTTGCAGAAAGTTATTGCTTCTTGCGAACCTCAGCGAAGTTCTGGTAAGGAAAAAACTATTCATAGAGTCAGAAGAACTGGTAGGGAAACGAGATTGAATGCTCAGATAGGAGAATATGACATGACTGATGTCATCTTAGACCTAAGGTCAGAAGTAAATGTCTTAACTAAGCAAACATGGGAACAAATGGGAAAACCTACTCTGGAATGGTCCCGTATACAGTTGATATTAGCCAATCAGCAGAAGATTGTGCCCCTAGGAAGACTCCCTAGTGTATCAGTAGATATTGATGGAGTTAGTACCTTAGCAAAATTTGAGGTAATTGAAATAATTGATGACAGCAACCCCTATCTAGCACTACTAGGCATTGAATGGGAAATAGATAATGATGTAGTAATCAACCTGAAGAAGAGACATATGACTTTCAAAGGGAAAGGACTGAGAGTCATAGTCCCATTGGATCCTTCTCAAGGAGAGAGATACACAGATCCAGTAAGAGATGAATACCAGGATGTTTTGGACCACATCTACAATATCATAGCGAAGGAAGAATATTATGTTGATCCTACTACTGAAGGTATCATGGATTGGTAGTGTGATAGCTCCTGCATGACAGATTCAGATGATGGCCTAGAGAATTGGTAGAATCGACTGTATGAGCTACATGGCCATCGATGTGCCAGAATTACTAAGCCTCTCAGATGGATTGGCTCACAGACAATAACCTTACCTATTTTTGATGGTTCGATAGACCCAGAAGAGTTTATTTTGCAATTTTCAGAGTAGGTACTAGACTCACAGAAAATGGAGACTCTGGATTAAGCATTCAGAGCCACAGTAGCCAGATGGTGGAATGGTCACAAAAAGTACATTCATAGTTGGGAAGCATGCCAGAAGTCCCTTTACCTAAGATTCAGGGACCAACCTCAGGAGGGGCGAAGTAGGTTTAATGGTAAGACTAGTCCTCGGGGACATTTGGAGCAATGCTATGAGGCATGGAAGCATGTACCTCATGAATAATGGGTACATAGGTTTGTGCACACCTTGTAACCGATAGCAAAGAATTGGTATGTGGAGGTTGAGCTTCGCCACGGTACTGTAAGTTGGGATTGTCTTGTTGATAGTTTTGTGCTGACATTTTCTATTAATGAGGTTTGTCCTGCTTTGGACGTAGCTGTTAGGTTGATCCATACTAAAGTATTTGATGATCAAGAAATAGTAGAATACCAACCTGATTGGAAGGAACAAGAAGCCAATGCAGTAGAATGTTATAACCTTGCAATTGATGAGGATGACGATCCACGCAACATTAACATTCCTGAGTAAGAAGGCTACTGTAAAGTACATGGACCAGCAGTTGACGCACCTGAAGTGACTCAGCCCCTGAAGATGCGGACCGTAAACATTGGGTCAGAAGAAAATCCTAAGTATGCTACTAGTGGAGATTATTGGGATGACGAAATGGTGAGAAAAGTGACCCAACTTCTCCATGAATATCAAGGCCTATCTCTGACAGGGTTCTCAACAATGAAAAGAATTATTGAGGTGGTGGAAGACATTTTGGCGTGGGTTGAAGTTCGAAGCCAGGTTGATGTTGGTATTAGGAAATGTCGAATGTCCTTATTTTGACGCAGCCAGAGTCACTGCTTGTACCAAAGATTAAAATATGACCGTTGGAAGAAATCAAAATTGGCGGCACCGGTACGCTACCTATAGTTACTGCCTGTATTAATGAGATCTTGGAAAATATACCACCATTTGGACAAGATCTCTGTCATATTTGGTATCATCAATGCACAGTTATGACAGATGTTGTGGATGGATTCTATAAGAAGATGCCCACACCCATGACATTTGCATTCTCCAATTTCTTGAGTTTTACAATTGCATCCATGTCAGCTGATAGCGAGCTTCAGAAGTTAGTGAGAGAATTTGAACAGGAGGGTCTGCCGCACCTTTTCAGCCACCCACCTGTGTCTGCAACCCGCAAAGAGACTCCCCTAGCACCGACCCAGCCAATGCAGACACGCTCTACCAGAAAAAAATTTAAACCTGAAGTTCATTTGAAGCGGAACGAAGACAAACACTAGCAATCAGGGAAAACACTGGAGGATCCTGAAATGAATCCGTCTGGCTCAGTAGAGGTCCCGTTTGAAGAAGATGAGAATATTGCACCGCAACGTCCACCATATCTTCCACCATTTTGACCAGGAGTTCAACTCCCTCTGTGGACAAAGAAGTTCACATTACGCACCCCTTCACTGCCACCAGGTGTGCAGGTGGTCGGGACAATGACAAGGAAAATAGACCAGCTCAAGTACACCGACCACAATACAAATGATCATGGGAAATTTCCACAGTTTGCACCTGGGACATACTTACACTCTGTCCACTATCAGGAGACTAGAGCGACATTATTAGAAGTAAAATAGTGCACTGCTGGCTTGGACAAAGCTGGTTTGTTGAAGATGCTCGATGTGCCCCACTTCGAATGCAGCACATAGGTAACCGTGGTGGTCAAACAATTATTGAAATTGGTACACGATGGGTACCTATGGATTGGAAACCAGAAAATTTCTATCAATGGAGAACTCATTCACCAGATTACGGGCCTACCGAAGGAAGGACCTGACCCTAGCATTGAGTTTTTGGGAAAGCATGAAGATGTGAAGCTAGAACATAGCATGAAGGAACGCTTTGGGCTGATGAAAGGGAAGCGAGGGTATCAAACCTCGGCCATTCAGCATCACAACATTTGCTTCACAACTGAAATCTTAGCTTGCAAATTGATGAGAAAGTGCAGACCATATGAAGTGCCTGCCCCGATTGTAAGTATTGCTGTGAACTATGCGGAAGGCTACATTTACAATTGGGCAGCATACATAGCTAAGGAATTTCTTGAAGATGCCCGCGATGCACATGAAAAAGGTAGAACCTTTCACTATTCATGGCTGATCGTACTTATTGCCCTAATCAGGTGGAAAGAGCCCACCGAGGCGTAGTTTATTGATGTACCTCCAAGCATGTCAGGTGCAGCGAGGTACGCATCACTCTGGGTGTGGCAGGACAAAGCATCCCAGCAGATGATGAACATTGTGTTCACCTTTTACGCCATGAGTATCTCATATGAGATTGTCAAGACCCCGCGGCTCAGTAATGAGCTATCCTCTCAATATGATGGAGTGGCCAACTTCAGGGACGATATGCACAATGTCTTTATCCAGGCCCATGTAGATCAGATGAAGGCATGCTGGAAGTTGCCATATGTGGTGACCAAAGACTACATCCTCGCGGTAATTCAGCAGTGGCCAGCTGAATGGATGAAAGACGAAGGAACAAATCCCATCATCCCAATCCCTTCGGTCACCAATGTGGGTGTTGGCCCTAGTCAGACGCAGCAGCAAGATCCTCCAGAGGAAAATGAAGAGCAAACTGAGTCATAGCAGAGTGAAACCGACCAGGGTGGAGATGGCGGAGACGAAGGAGAAGAAGAGGAGTCGGTCAAAACTATCTCAGACCCTAATTGGCCAGATAAGCACAAGTCACCAGAGGCCTAAGAAGTGACTAAACTTCAGTCCCAAAAGAAAATGAAAGCGTCAAAAGACAAGAATACCGACGAAGAGCCTACCCTGACAAGTGAAGAGCTTAATTAGGCTCTGTCGAAATCCACAAAATTTCTCACCAATAAATGGTCAGAGTTTGAAAATACGCATCTTGATGCTATCGCTGGTGTAACAAAGCAAATCTTGGCACTAAGGGAGTTAGCATAAAAATCAGTGACAGGCACTATAACAAGTAGTGCCCTAGTACCTGTGTATCCAGACACAAGACAATGGCCAGTTAGAGAACACTGGGGACAAGTCTCAAGCATCGCGCTCATCATAACTGATGCATCATCTCACGTGGAGACGAGCATGATAGTTGGAATAGATTACACTAAGATGTCCATGATGGAATTACATCTCTGTCAGTCAGCCATCGCGAAGGAAATCCAAGCCCGAGACCACCACTCACAAATACTATTGTAAAATACCAGGAAGTAGAACGATATCCTTACAGCACAGTTGGAGGGAGCGGAGCAGAGAAAGAGCGACACCGAACATAAGTAGGTCACATTGGCGCGAGTATTGGAGGAGGCATGTCGATGTCTTCATGACTTTGAAATCCAGAATGAGGAAGAACCAGAGCAAATAATATCCAAACTAAAAGACTACACACAGCAGTCTCTTAGTGAAATAGAGAAGCTTATAGCAGAGCATGAGGCTCAGATCACGTAGCTTCAACTCCACATTATCCCAAAAATCCCACCAGAGGTCAGAGAGCAGCGCCGCGCAGACATTCAGGCCTTAGCCGCAAAAATCTCAGATATTGTTGGCAGCGCAGCCAAGTTGCTAGAAGAAAGCATCGACACTTGGAAAACACTGCAGGAAAAGCCCGAAGTACAGAAGCTGCAGGAAACCATCAACCAGTGACAAGTAGAGTTGGACACAGTAAAAGTGGAAATTAAGACCCTGCCCCTTACCCAGAAAATGCTTAAGGTAAAAAAAAGCAAGGAACTCTGGCAGGATATTGAGTCGTACAGAACAAAAGCAACACTGCTGGAAAATGATATGCAACCCATTGTCAATGAGGCCTTAGAATTGAGTACTGCTGTGGACATCCAGCTCACAGTTCTCAAGGAGTACGATGCATTTACATGAGAAAAGGCTAGCAAAGCCTCACCGATAGCATTGCAGGAGTTGGTGGAGAAGGAGCAAGCAGTTGATAATATCATGCGCGGCCTCAACAAGAAATTCACTATCTTCGCCAACAAAATTCTCCCACCTGAAAAACAGCAGAGTGTCCTGGGATGGGCCACTGGTGAGTCTTAGGGGCCTATTGGGGTGCGCACCTTAATGGTCCCTAATTTTGCTAACTCCACGGTTTTTGTGGAATTTGTAAGAGGATTTACAACTCAAAACAGTCTTAGGGGTGTCAGGGTTGAGTAAAAACCTTCTTTTTGTAATAAACCCATGGTTTAAGTCCAGGGTTTAGGGTTCGAGGTGCCCATGGTTTAAGCCCATGGTTTTGTAATAAGTGCACTATAAATAAGCACTCTTGTAAAGAAGTTAGTTTAGGCTTTTGATGTAATATGAATTGATGCAAAGCTAAGGCTTGTTTGTAAGAAGGTTAAGTCCTAGTTGTGTGCGTGGATGACCTCTGCAGCTGTGTGTGCAGAGGGTTTTGGGTGATTAAGGAAATCTGCAGCTGTGTGCACAGAGGCCTGCAGATGTGTGCGTGGCTTTGAGGATTTGAAGGGATCTGCAGCTGAGTGTGAAGATTAGAACTGTGGCTTTTGTAAAGAGTTTAATAAAACATAGTTCTGTAGATGTAACCCCTAAACTGGGGGTGAACCACGTTATATCGTGTGTTGTGGTTTTTGTTGAGTTGTTTTTATGTTCTTTTATGCATTGATAAATATATAACTGATAAGTAAGATCACTGCTAAATACTAACTTCGCTGGAATTCCTAGTAAAGGGTTAAGTAAGGCACGGTTTGTTTATCTAACTGCGAAGCTAAATAAGTAACTATTAAAGCTCTGCATTGTATGATTATAATTGTTAGAAACTAAAGGTACAGTAATATCCCTCTTCTGCTTGCAGAAACTTGATTCTGCGGCATCCCATAGCTGTTTCGGGTGAGACTGCAACTTGTTCGCAGGTTGTTGTCGAAAGGGCCAACACTGTGGGTCTTTTGTTGGTGCGAAGTTAATGGTATAAAGCCTGGGTCTACCCTATAGCCCGACACTCCTTCATCTAATACAGTCCAATGAACTTTATTTCCTACCACCCTAGTCATGATTTGAAATACAAGTTGGTGGAATAACCTTGGTTTGTAATTCTCCATGTTAAAAGTGATCATGGTGAAATTATCCGAATCTAAGGCCCCTAGGGCTGACAAAAAAATATTTCGTTGTGCAGGGAAAATTTAGAGTACCTCTAGTGTAGACATGGCACAAGATGCTTCTAAATATTTAATAACATTGTAGAATTGAGAAGATTGAGCACTAGGATTGAAAACCTATTTCTGGATTGTAATTTTAGGAGGGTGAAAGATTGTGTCAATAATAGGTTTATCAATGGTGAGAGGACCATTAGAAGGAGGTGGAGGAGAAGGATTGACAGAAGGAATCTTTTTGGGAGAACCACCTTCATATTTATTCTCTAGAGGTTTAACGGTATGTTTGGTTTCCAGTAGTTAATGCAATAGTCTCAGCGAACATCATTCTAATTTTCTCAGTAGAGGGAGAGGGACCATGAAAAGATGCATGATCGATTAATTGTTGTTTGGATGAGAAAGGGTCAGTCAGTACTGTCGATGTGGTATTATTCTTCAAAAACTTGTTGATCTCTTCATGATGAGGAAACTCCTTCACGAAGTGATCATGTCCACACAACAAACAAAGGTACTTAGCATTTTATTTAGGTTTGGTTTCATTTTTGTAGTTGGGGTTTTGGTATTTTCTTGTTGGTTTCCAGGTTTTTTATTTTTACCTTTACCTTTTTTCTTATTAATGGGTGTTTATGAATACTGGATAGCATTCACCTCAGCGGAAATAGTGGAAGCAGAATAAGTTGCATTAAAATAACTTTGTATCTTGGCATGCTTGGTTGTGAATGGAGGTTGGATTGAACTAACAACACCATATATAGGATTCTCGACAGGGATAAGGATAATTAGAAATAAAATCATATAAAGTCTTGAATTGAGATAGACTAAGTCCAAATATTGATCCTAGCTAATAGCCTACTCTTCTATGACAACACCACCCATAGCTGCATCTCGGGAAATAGGAGGAAACAAATATTTGGTAAACCAGTCAACTTATAGTTGATCCAAAATGGGATATTTTATTAATCTTCAACATCTCCTCCACTCATGGATATGATCGAATATGTGACTGGAAGTATTATATTTATTATACTGAAGAGAGGTCAAAAGGTTCGTACCAGTTTCATATAGGTTGGGTAACTAGAAATGAGTAAGGAAAAGAGTTTCCAATGAATTAAAATTCACAAACAAGTGTTATGGATGTTCGATATCCCATTTTGTGATCATACCAGAAAATGTTCTCTGGAAGAGACTCAAACTAATGGAATCATCAATCAAGGAGTTGGAAAAACACCATAGATGGAAATTCATCACATTACTCTTTTGGGTCTTCACCTTGTTTCCCATTAAGCTTTAGGATGTCTGACAGTAATTTAACTGCAATTGTTGGCCAAAAAGATTCATGTTGGATGGGATCATTAATTAACTTGGACAAGTCTAGAAAATCCAAGGTAGCAAAAAATGGGAGTTGTCGGTTGGGTTGTGGGTAATTATATTATTGATAAGGTAAGGGTACCCTAAAATATGGACCATATGTCAATTGGGGTTGTCCATAATTCCCAACAAACTATTGGTATTTGGGAGTGTTTTGACTCGTAAACGGTGGTTTTATCTGGTTAAATCAATCTTGGGGTTTGTAGGTAGGTTGATCCCATTGATTGGTAACTACTTTAGGATAAGGGACATATAACTTATTATTGTACTATTCACCTCTAAAGTATTGTATTACGAATATTGGGTTGTTGAGGAGGGACCCAAGATGAAGTAGGATGTTGTGAAGTAGGACCAATAGGACCATAACTAGCATCACCACTAGATCCTACAACTGGAGGAGTAGGTTGTGGAATATTATGTAGAATAGGCAAATAAGGTCACCTAGTTGTATGGGATGTGGGGGGTAAAAACTGACTTCCAATGTTTGACAAAGCCACGGGAGGCATAGAAGTACCTCCCATTGGAGAATTTGACATTGGATTTGGAACATATTGTGGAACTCCTACATGAGTGATAAGCCTAGCCACTATTGGTGCAAATGAGACATTTGTCAAAACTGTACTAGAAGGGTATTCAATGCTCTACCCAAAATATATCTATTTAAAAGGTAGGGTAAGGGAATTCTAGAGTTTGTAGTTATCTCCATAGCCGACACATTTTCAGCACTAGTAGATCCAAACTAAGAGATAGCTTGGAAAAGGGTAGTTTTGCGAAATGGAGCATTCGACCCAAATGTAGGAGCCACCATTTCATCAGGATGAAATTGATTGATCCCACCTCTAGAACGAGTTGGGATGGAAAAATATGGATTTTGAGAGGAGGGTTGTGCCGCTAAAGGTGGTATTGAAAATTCAATAATGTGAACATTGGTTGGACTATAGAATTCACCTTCTCCTTCTATAACCAAAAATCCTTCCAACTCAGGCATAGAAACACTAACTGCTTCAAAATTTTTATCCATATCTCTCTCCATGGGAGGTTGGGTTACAGTATTTAAAGGATTTTCGAGTGATAACCCCTATAACTGATGAGACCTTCTCCAAGGGAAGTCATGTAGTTTGGAATGGCCAAACTAATCTCAGAATTAAAACCTCCATCTAATAAAGAAAATAAAATGCTACTCAAGCTAAAGCAGCAATAAAAAATGTGATAGGAGTGGTAAAAAAAATTAGGATACTCACAGGATTGTCAAACGACCACAAATTGCGATATACCGTAGGGTCCAATAATAAAATGCAAAAAGGAGGATTAGGACTGTACTCTTTCCTAAATACCAGACTACTTGGATGACATGTGCATAGAAATATCCTCGAGTGTTATTTTCGGTGTATTGCGGTGATAGGAAACTCAAAGGGCTATGCTCAGATGGTCTTAGGATCCCTAAAAGTGTCTCCCGATATACATAAGGTACATGGGAGTTCCACTCCATATTAGTGTTGTCTAATGCACAACCATTCGAAATGGGCCTTCCTATATACAACTAAGCACATGAAGTACCTTTCCATATCCATCAAGGGTACGTGAATGGTTGTTCAATATACAAGTAATACGTGGAATAACCACACAATCCCTAGGATGCAGTGTAGGAACATAATGACAACTCGTATGTTTAAAGACATTGGAACATGTCTCTAACCTATCACACCTTTCTACAAATTTTAACCTAAAACTAGAACTTAATTTTATCTTTTACAGCTAGGTGAATTCATGAGGTGAGTACAAAAAAGTAAAGCCATTCAATGATGCTCATGCAAATATTTTCACTTTTAGTTTTCGTAAAATTCCCTACTTAAGGAAGGGATAGAGGTTCGGTTCTTACTTATCCAAAAGTAATAAATCCCAAGAAAAACAATATTGAACTATATTTTCAATCCTATTGCAAGCATGTAAATATTTCAAATGAAAAAAATCTTGAAAAGGAAAAGGATGAGATCACTTTTGAAAAGAAAGACTACTATGACTATGCAGCACACAACACTTTTTAAATTCTTCAAAATGAAATAAAGATGCGAAAAAACAAACTATTTCTTTTTGTTTGAGAGGAAAATGTATAAGAAGCAATCATAATACAAATACCTGAAAGTGTGTTAGACTAATAAAGTCATTAACAAGTCATACCTATGTGAAGATCTATATTTTTTCTCTCATTTTTTTTCAAAAATCAAATATGAAGACTATCTTTAATCAAATTATGAATACACAAAAGCAAATCTACTTGTCTTTCAATTGATCTAAGCAACACCTAGAGATATGAATAAACAATTACTTTTCAAAGACTTCTTCTTTCAACCAAAACTGAAATGGACAAGAAACTCACAAACCAAAATCAAACTAGTCCTTGAAGGTATAAACCAATAAATCCTAAACACACTTTCCATATTTTTATTAAAAAAATTAACTATCAGTAACAAATCCAAACAATATTCAGAAACCAAATTACAAATGCAAGATCTCAAAATCAAACTAGGATTGGAAATTGTTGTAATCTCACTGATCACATAGGGATACCAATAATACAGATATAAACATATAAACATAATACACACAAGAGAGAAGAATGGATAAGGAAGTAATAGATTATATTATAACATGAGGTTCCATACATATACAAAAACTGAACCAAGCTCTCATCAGGCTCAATAGCCTAATATATATGATTACAAATAGTTACAAATAACTACCTGTCAGTTTAGTCAACCGACACAAATGTATGCGCCCGACCTAATCTCTAATTAATCAATTATTAAACTATTCAAATAACCAACTAGCTCCTCCAACATCTCCCCCAGGAAAAAAAAATTTCTTCATCCCGAAGAAACAGGGGAGGCACTCAACACTGCATTGTCTGAGGTGGTTACTTCTATTGTGGTTTGTTTTCATGGATTGTGTAGTCGGATGGTTGGTCGTTTCTGCAGACATACTTCCATAATGGCCTATGCTGTAATGGCCAATTGGTGTTGAATCTCTGTCCAGTTCTGTAGTACTTTCTGGATGTCGATAGTCAAGTTTGTGATGCTTGACAAAGTCGACATTTTATCCTGGATGGAAAGATTTGTGATGCTTTCCATGTTGGGTCCTATAAATTGATCATTTTCTTCCGTTGTATCCAGTAGTCTCTTCATCTTTGGGCATATTATTCCCATCTTATTGAGGCACAGTAGTGCTTTCTATACCCACTGGTGTGCTTGTTTCTCCAGTTTCTGTAATTTGGATGTTTCCAATACAATCTGGTATTGTATTGTACTTCTCATTGTTTCATCGATGCCTCACCTTTTTTATAGCAATTGGATTTGCTCACAATTCTGGCAGGTCTGCTGAAATACTTTTCTGTAGTAGGTAGGCCAATCACAAAGTACTTCTTCTGTGATGATAGACTCTTACAAGTGGTACTGCAATACCTTGTGAGCTTTCGAGAATGCTATGTATTGCTACCTTAATAGTCTGGATGTTTCTTCCTTTTTCTCTTCTTTTGTTTTTTGTAGATGTGTTTGTAGGGTCGACACCACACTTTGAAATAGCTGATATGATTTTTTCAATGGCTTGTCGATGTTGGCCTCTATTGGTGCTGGTATTACTGTTTGAATCAAACTCCTGTATTTTTTCAAAAATTCAATTTGCTCTTTCTTAGTGTTGTCGTGATGCTCTCATCTAGTTTGGTTTCTTATTGCTGCTTCTGTGGAGGTAGTTTCTAGGAGTTGAACCAACTCTCCATCTCTTAGTTTCGTTGTGTCGACTGCAATAGTCGATCCAAGTTGGTTGAGGTATATCACTGTCGGCCTTTGTTCTTTGTGGTGTTCTTTCTTCTTTTTGTCTTTTCTTTTCTTTTGTGTCTATGCTCATCTATCTGTCGTTCTACCTTTGGTTCTGTAAGTGGTATATTTCCCTATGGCTGGTCTCCTAGCTCCTGATATTCATTGGTTGGTGAAATTCTTGGTTGAGTTTATTTGGTAGAACTTGCAACTCGGTGTGTATATGGGGGATTTGAAATAGGTGGTTTACGGTTTGGAAAAAGTTATGGATTGGGAGGTGGTGATGGAGATGGTGAATGGTCTGGTGTAATTGGTGTAGTTGGGATATTTTCAGTCGACAGTGGATCTTCGACTTCTCGTGGTGAATTGGCTGGGTCATCATAGAGTAGGTTGTCAATCACCAGGTTGATTGCTAAAATATCTTCCTAGTTATATTCTTCTAAGTCCCTTACTGGTTCATTGGCTGGTAACGGATGGGAAATATCTGATGGGGTGAATGATGAAGTGCGGCTTGCAACAATTTGAGATGCCTTGTTAGGGTTCCTTAAGAATATGGATTTGATAGTTCCCACAGATATTGGTTTATGGGGTATTTGGCCTATCTACTGTGAGAGGGTCTGGCACACTGAGATAGACTCAATTAGAGAACATTTTGTGGCAATGTTTTGGGTAGATGTAAGTAATTCAGGGATATTCTCAATGAATTCCTAGAAGTTTCCATCATGGTCGAACCGTTCTTTTAGCGTCTTTGGCATAGCATTCTTATAGATGTTGATAGGGCTTATGGTGGGTAGTTGTGGGGTATCTTCTTATGTGATATGGGTTGGGGATGGGGATGGAGGGGTAGATACTAAGTCAAAAATATTCTCATCAAATACATGGTTTGTAGTTTTTATTCTTTTCAGTCTTCCTTGTTTCTCTCCTACATCAACAAACCACTTAAACTATGTCTCGATAGATATTTTGTTTGCTGCAACATCTTCTATGATGTTGATAGTAGTAGCCAATAGTTCTTCTTCATCTTCTGATTCAGACAAGATAAGTTGATGCTTCCCTGTTAACACCCAAAAATGGTTAACTACCTCATCTACCTCATTACATGGTCATTTGTCCACTTTCCTACCATATCTCCATCAAAACCCCATAAAACCATCTAAAAGGTCACCAAAAAGCTTAAAATGCCTCCAAAAGGCTATAAAATCCTTTTTTCCTCCAAAAATATCCAAAAAGGAATATAAAATATAAAATAATGAGGAAAAAAGAAGAAACCCTAAATAGCTGAAACCCTAAACAGCTAAAACCCTAAAAAGCTGACCTAAACCACATGGTTTTATAAATAAGTGATGGAGACCCATTATTCCATATCCATAATCATAAGCACCCTGCCTCTGCCGAAATTATTCCTGAAACCCTAGCTTACCATCAAGCTACTTTCACCATTGAGAATTCTTTTTGGCCCATTTCCACCATCGAAAAAGGAGAAGAAGCAGCTTGGAGCTCGAAGCCACCGACATCGGACCAGCGCAACGGACTCCATCAACCTCCTCATTGGAGGTAACATCAATAAAGTTCATTATTTACCATTTACTGCTTTTTGCTTTATGTTATTTACTTTCTACTGTTTTTCTTCATGAATGTTTAGATTTAATTTTTATTTCAGTTATAGCTTTTAATTCATACAACATTGAACTGCTACTAAGGAATCCATATTCCTTAGTAGGTGCTCATTCGCACAAGCTAGGGTGAAAACCCTAGCAACAGTTTTGGCGACTCCGCTGTCTTTTTTAGTTTATTTTTTCGTACTGTACTTTCGGCTGTCGTTTTCAGCCGCCGGAAATCGCACCTTTTTCTTCCGCAGTCGCGACCCGATCGCGCATTTTAGTCCCTAACCCGCGACCAGATCGTCGCTGTCGGCCTTTTTCCTGCGTCCTGGACGCGTCTTTGAACTTTCACAGTTGCGGCCTGACCGCGTTTTTTCATCCCACAGTCGCGATCCGACCGCGCCTGTTCATTACACAGTCGCGATCCGACCGCCACTGCCAGCCAGAACCCTGCAACCTAGACCGCGCCTATTTCCTTTAAACCCGCGATCTGCGTGCGACTGTCTCCTTCAAACCCGTGGTCTGACCGCGCGAGTCCGCCCCATACCCGTGGTCCGCGAACTGTTTTTTGCCCTTGCTTACGCACCGAAACCCAGCCACTTTGCCTCCATTTTTCCTGCACTTGCACAGCCACCTGTTCCACTTGCAGCCCTACAGCCATTTCTGTCCCTTGTTTACAGATTTG
>LPNX010645205.1:21399-62302 GCA_001517045.1 Pseudotsuga menziesii
ATTCCCCTTCCCTTTTCCCTGATTTGTTTTCTTTTTCCTTGAGGCTACTATTTATTTTGCTTTTTTCTTTAGGTTTTCTTTTGTCATAGCATACTCTGGATTATCTGATTCAATGTCTTCTTCTATTTTCTCTCCTCCCTCCTGTTGATGAGTTGAGATGGTCCTTTTTTCTGTGGGCACGACCACTTGGTGTTCAGTTGGTGCACTTTTGATTTGGAGAGGTTGTGGACTAATCACCTGTTGGAGTTTTCTGGTATCTTCTATCAATATATCCTCCGACTTGAAAGTATTGATATATAAGCGAAGTTCATAATCCTCCTCTTTTTCCCGGTTGGTCAAGGGTTCTTCAATTTGTTGATTTATTTCTTTAGCCCTTGCTGGTATCGATAGCTTGGTATTGGATTGTCGAGCTATTTCTTGGAAAATCTCCTCAATTGTTGGATAATAGTTGAGAGGTTTTGCTTTTGCTTTCTCCCCCTGCATGTTGCAGATTGCAGAGTGGTCGAGCTCTAGTTTAATATGTATAGTTTTTGGTAGAATTCTTCAGATGTTTTAAGGCACCGTCCATCTAGTTTTCTGGACTTTTATAGTCTGGAACCAATTTTCCAGCATTACTTTGCCATTTTCCAGTTCTTTCAGCATTCCATTCTGTGAAAATGGTTTGAACCTCTACATGTGATATTTGCGAGGTTCTTGGAACTACTTATCTCCGACTGGACATAAGTGGTACATGGCTATCCAAATCATCAATTATGGGAACCTGATAATTCCAGCAGACTCCTAGAATTTCTCACATATAGTCTTGAGCATGTCAGTGACATACTGAGCCTGACGATAAATTTTTCTTGTTTCTACTATTGTGTTGAATTCTTCTAGCATATCTAGCTTCAGATTACTCATTGAACCTATAGGGGTGAGTCCTATCGATATGATTTTGGCCACATTTTGCGGTGTCTAGGCTTGTATTTGACTAATCATTAGCCCTTTCGAGTTCTTTCCTGATGGTGTTCCTATTAGTCGTTTTACCAATCCTTCTTTTATGCCAATAGGAACAGCGTCTCCCTGGTTTGAGAGACCAGTAAGCTTGTATATGACTTTTCCAAAAATTTCTACCAGTCTGTCGACGTAGAATTTTCCATTGTGGTACCATGTGATGATAAATTTACAGTAGTTTCTTTTATCCCATCGAAACTTGCCATGAATGGTGTATTCATGTAACTCATAATGGTACTGTGGCTTATTTTCTTTGCATCCTCTGTCATTTTCTTGTCCACATAGGCCCACTGTTTGATTTCTTCCCATGTCTTTTCCCATGCAGTTTCCTGTACCTTTGCATTCTTAATATTTCTCAATATCTTGACAAGTGGGGTTTCGACAGATTCTAATTCTTTTTTTTTGGCAGCTGTGGCTTTGGTTTGCTTGGGGCCCATTTTATCAGTATCTTGGTCAGATTTATTTACAAGGTTTCTGCTCTCAAATTTTTAAATATTTGGTTGCTATATTTCTTCAAAACGCAGTAATGAATTTTTCTTTGGTGTTGTATTTATAGGTGGAGCGGATGGCAATTTTATCGATGGGGATATTAATGGTGAAAATGATGGCCCAAGACGGTCTATTGAGTTTGTGTTAAATGTGTTCTGATTTTTGTGCTCCTTCTAACCATAGTCATGAAGGATTGATTTGACCTTTGGAGTCATCGGTCGGTGCCGATCATGTTAGAATAATCAACCCATAGTTAGCTACCTTAGACATTAATTAATCCATTTTTGTCTTATTTTCCTAGTTTCCAATATTCCACTCTATGCTAGTTGTCTTCCACATGTCCTAGAAGTCAAACTTGCTAAAACTGATTCATGGAGTGCTTGGGAAACCTCTTGGAATCCATATTTAGCATATCTACTTTATTCTAGATCCTCCCTAGTATATATCTGTGTTTTTTGCTAAGTTTCCTGCTTTATTGAGATTTATGGCAAAAGGGAAACTAGGACTAGGTGTAGTAGACTTTTTTTTCCCTCATCATCTTCCATTATTTTCTCATAATAAAAGCATTTATGAGTTGTCTTTCCATCACTTATTAGCTTTCCTACTTGACTTTGTTAATTCATAAGCCTCTAGGTAGATTTGGAAACTGCTTTATGCACGTATGGGGAATTTGACTAGATTTAGTAAGCCTAATTTTTGACTATTCTGGATGGCATCCTTATGCATTAGAATCTCTCATGTAGTTATATATTGCAGCATACTATGACTTCATAAGGTTGGATATTGTACACTTATTCAATACAGATTAGTGTTATGCTCCAATTTCAGTCTCCTTTGTGTGTAAATCTGCATGTTTGACTAGCAATTTTGTGAGTGCAATTTTTCTATCACTTGGGTTAAATTTACATATGGTATCAAATCCTTTGTAGATCGATTTATCTCCTTCCATATTGCTATTGTAGGTTTGAAATATTGACTGGGAGAACATTCTGCCAGTTGAAGAGCACAGTTCAGAGCTATGGATCAATCTCAGAAGATCATCTTGACTCCATTTAATTTATTTGAATGGAAAGCAGAGATGGAGATACTGTTGAGAGAGAAGGGTCTCTACATGGTCAATATGGAAACTAAGGTAGAGCCCAATGCAGCTACAAAGAAAATTAAATTGCACAATAGGAGGGATGAGGCCTATGGCCTTCTGTGTCTGAGCATATCCAGAGACCTCCTTTTCCATCTTGATGGATTGACATCACCTAATGAAGTGTGGGAGAATATTTTAGATCTTTTTTGTAAGACATATGAGATGAGAGGACATCAAATAGAGAATGAATTGATATCTTTGAGTCCCAGGAGTTTAGAATCCATGCAACTCTACTTTTCCAAGTTTAAAGCCCTTGTTTTGCAGCTAAAACAGTGTGGAATTGAAAATAAGGAAGAGAAACTAGTTCTGGCCATACTCTTGAAGCTTGGCCTTGACTATTCAGTGTTTTTTTCGACCTTCCATTCCACCAAGTTGAAAGCTTGAGCCTGGAAGATGCCTAAGCTTGCAGAGTTCATGGAATCCCTCACACAAGAACAAGATAAATTGGTGATGATGGGCACCATAAAACCTTCCAAAGACCAAGCATTGGTTGTTGGAGATTTGAGGGTGGATTCAAAAGGAAAAAATAAAGATAAGAATCCACCTGAGAAAAAGAGAGACAAGAACAAGTCTCAAGAGGAGCCCCAAGGCTCCAAGAAGAACTTCCAGAAGAAGAAGAACAAAGGAGAAATGAGCAAGTCCACATACTGCAGTAAGGGCTATCATCCCGAAAGTTATTGCATGAAGAAAAAAATTGACATGTTGACCCAAATCCTGGAGATGAATAACATCTCCCTTCCTGATTGCTTAAAGAAGAGGGAAGGAGGATCAAATTTAGAGGACAGAGAAAGATTACATATATTGGTTGCTGGCACATCTAGCTCACCTAGCTTCATCATAGACTCTGGAGCTTCAAGACATATGGTTTCAACCAAGGAGGAATTATCCTCTCTTGAAATGTTGAAAGGTCCACCAAAAGTGCTAGAGATGACTCTCTCACTGACAGTTTGGGGAAAGGAAGGATTGATCTTGACCATGGTAAGTTCAGTAATGTATTGTATGTTCCAAGTCTTGCCTCTAACCTCTTGTTGGTGTATTAGATGACTCACACAGGGTCTCCAATGAAGGTCATATTCTCCCTTGATGATGTTGAGATCACAGAGATCTAGAATGGTAAATTCATTGCAATAGGAGTTGTATATCACACTTCGAAGGTATACACGTTTTCACATTTTCTGCCCTACTCAAACCCCTCTACTCTTCTGATTCATGCTAGTGAGGCAAGCAAGCTTTGGCATGAAAGATTTGGCCATCTTAAATATAAGTATATTTCTCATCTAAGTTAAAAATAAATGGTCATAGGGTTACCAAAGATTAAATTTTCCAAGGGAGTCTGTCAAGGTTGTATCCTAGGAAAACACCCAGAGCATAAATTTGAGAGAGCTAGTCATGAGAGAACCTCTGCACCTCTTGATTTGATCCATAGTGATGTTGCTGGTCCATTTCCTTGTATGTCAATGAGTCAAGCCAAATATGAATTGACCTTCATAGATGAATTTTCCAAGTATTGTTGGGTTTACTTTTTGAAGCATAAGTCTGAACTTTTTGTCCTCTTCAAAGTCTTTAAGGCTTTGGTTGAAAACCAGTCTAGGAGGAGAGTCAAGATCCTGAGATCTGAAAATAGTGGTGAGTATGTCAATTCTAAGTTCATTCAATATTGTGAGTATGTAGGTATTCATATGTATCATTCAATCCCTTACACACCACAGCAAAATGGTGTTGCTGAGAGAAAGAACAGATCATTGAAGGAGATGGCAACTTGTATGATGGAGGCTATGACTTTGCCACCAAAGTTTTGGGCCGAGGCTATAAATTATGCATCCTATATCCAAAATAGCGTGCCTCATAAAAATATTTATGGTATGAATCCTTTCGAATCTTGGAGTGGGCACAATCCAGATGTGACACATTTCAGGATTTTTGGCTCAAAGGCTTGGGCTAGAATTTCAACTGAAAAGAGAAAGGATTTGCAGCCCCAAAGCCAACAGTGTCTATTTGTTGGGTACTATAAAAATTCAAAAGGGTACAATTTGATCAACTTGAGCACAAACAAATCCTTCATTGAAAGGAGTGTTCAGTTCCAAGAAGATCCTTTAGCAGTAGTTGAAGTTGGAGAGTCTTCTTCACCACCAGAACCATTGAATGTAAGTGAAGAGACAAATGAGTTTGTTGATTCTGATATTTCTGATAATGATGATTTAATTGCAGATCCTGATAGTCCTACAATACCAAAATGAGCAGCAAAGACCATCCATGCAGCCGTGGAACTAGCTGGAAATCCTAGTGATCCTAGGAGGACTAGATCTCAGTTTGAGAGTGCCATGTGCATGAAAGACCCTTTGTTTGCAGACAAGTTCTATCTGATGGTTGAATCAGAAATATAGAAATATGAATATGTATCACATTATCCAAGATGGAAAACATCCATGAAATAAGAATTTAGCTCACTCCAGAAGAACAACACTTGGGAACTGGTTGATCTTCCCCCAGGGAGGAAGCTAGTTCAATGTAAGTGGGTTTTCAAAACTAAGTTTACTGGTGATGGTTCACCTTTGAAATATAAGGATAGATTAGTAGCCAAGGGCTACTCATAGGTACATGGTATTGACTACAATGAAACCTTTGCACCAGTGGAAAAGATGGACTCCATTAAGTTAGCCTTAGCCATTACAGCTTCGAAGCAGTGGGAGGTACATCACATGGATGTGAAGTGTGCTTTCTTGAATGGAGATCTCACTGAATATATTTACATGTAGAAACCTCAAGGGTTTGTTACTAATCCATATTTTGTGTGCAGGCTAAAGAAATCATTGTATGGGCTTAAGCAAGCCCCCAGGGCTTGGTATGACAAGATTGATGGCTTTCTGTTGTCATTGAGTTTTGTTTGATGCAAGTCTGATCCTAATGTTTATTTGAAGATGACTCATGGTTCTTTTATTATTATTGTCTTGTTTCTGGATGACCTTCTGATTACAGGAAGTTCAAAGAAAGATATTGCCTCCTTGAAGGATGCAACGAACCATGCATTTTCTATGACTGATTTGGGGTTGTTGAGCCAATTCTTGGGTCTTGAAATCACTCAATCACAACATGGAATAAAAGTACATCAGTCCAAGTATGCTTTATATTTTCTGAACAAGTTCAACATGAAATATTTCAAGCCAAGCAAGACTCCCTTCCTTTCAGAAGTTAAGCTTGAAGAAGCAGGTTCCTCTCCTATGTTAAATAATACAGTGTATAGGAAATTGATTGGGTGTTTGCTGTACCTTACACACAATCGACCTGATATTTCTTATGCAATAAGTTTGGCTTCAATATACATGGATGAGCCTCATGAGATCCATTGGAGAGAATCCAAAATGATCCTTAACTTTGTTCAGGGAACAAGAACTCATGGGATCTTCTACAAAGCTAAATATGATCTTGATTTGATTGGGTTTACTAACAGTGATTGGGAAAGTGACAACACAGATCGAAAGTCAACATCAGGATATGTGTTCATGCTTGCTAAAGGAAAAATTAGTTGGTCAATCAAGAAACAAAGTGCTATAGCACTCTCATCTACAAAAGCAGAGTACATAAGAGTTGTAAATGCAACAACTCAATGCTTATGGTTGCAAGGGATACTTGGTGAGTCTGGCTTCAAATAAGAGTTTTCAACTATTATCTATTGTGATAATCAGAGCACCATTCAAATCTGCAAGATCTAGTTCAGCGACAGAGAACCAAACATATTGAGATCCATATGCACTACATCAGACAGCTTGTGCATGATGGCACCATTCATCTACTCTTTTGTGCATCTTCAGAACGAGTAGCAGACATCTTCACCAAAGTTTTTTGTGAGAAGACATTTAGAAATCTCAAATCAATTCTAGGGATTTCTGATCATGCTATAAAGCATGATTGATGACAATATTTTTAAATTTTGTTTTACTGTCCATGTTTAAGGGAGGATTTTCCCACTGGGTTTTTGCCTCTTTCCTCAGTTAAATGAACATGCAGTATGTAAAGGGTGACTAAGCCTTGTTGCCAGGCCCTATAGTTTTCTGATATTTAGTCATAAATTCAGTCTTAAGGGGGGGTGTTAGAATAATCAACCCATAGTTAGCTACCTTAGACATTAATTAATCCATTTTTGTCTTATTTGGCTAGTTTCCAATATTCCACTCTATGCAAGTTGTCTTCCACATGTCCTAGAAGTAAAAATTGCTAAAAATGAGTCATGGAGCACTTGGGAAACCTCCTAAAATACATATTTAGCATATCTTCTTTATTCCAAATCCTCCCTAGCACATATCTGCTTTTTCTGCTAAGTTTCCTGCTTTATTGAGATTTATGGCAAAAGGGAAAGTAAGACTAGGTGTAGTTGACTTGTTTTTTTTCGTCATCATCCTCCATTATTTTATCCTAATAAAATCATGTATGATTTGTATTTCCATCACTTATTAGCTTTCCTACTTGAATTTGCCAATTCGTGAGCCTCTACGTAGATTTGGAAACTTCTTTATGCACCTATGGGGGATTTGACTAGATTTAGTAAGCCTACTTTTTTACTATTTCGAATCTCATCCTTATGCATTAAAATATATCATGTAATTATATATTGCAGCAGCCTATGACTTCATAATTTTGTCTATTTTACACTTATTCAATACAAATTAGTGTTATGCTCCAATTTCAGTCTCTTTTATGTGTAAATTTGCATGTTTGATTAGCAATTTTGTGAGTGCAATTGTTCTATCAGTTGGGTTCAATTTCCACAGATCATGTGGGTGGTTGATGGTGTTATGTAAATGATGGGGGTGTCGGTTGTCGAAGTGCAGTCTCATATATATTTCAAAATTTCCTGTCATTTTGGCTTACGGGTGTTGGCTCTGTTTGTTGATTTTGGGATTTTTTAGATTTTTATAGGTTTTTCTAAAAATTTATGGTCATTATATATATATATATATATATATATATTTGAATTTGCTTAATTTTTGGACCATTTTAGTCGGTCACCATTAACAAGTTTATGAAATATTATGCCTTGTAACGTCCTTAGTCGGACTGATCCGTTGGCATGAATTTCTTCGAAAACGTAAGGTCCCATCCATTATGTTTGTATCTTTTTGGGTTTTCCTTTCACTCGTCTATTATTTAGTAGAGCGAGATCCCCTACCAACATATTTTTGTTTTTGATGTTGCGGTCATGCCAAGCCTTCTACTGTTGTTTTTGAATTTCTTGATGTTGTAAAGAAAGCAGTCGATGTTATTCTAGTTTGGATAGTTGTATCAGTCAGTCCATATTACCTTCTTTGACATTGATTTTTAATATATCTACTATGATAGGTGTTTGTTGTCGTAAATGTAGTGGAACGATTGCTTCTTGGCCATAGACTAGCTGGAACAGTGTTTGTTCGATGGAACATTTGTATGTTGTCCTATAATCCCATAATACTGCAGGGATTTTTTCCTCCCAATAGTCCTTGTTGGTGTTGCATATTTTTGTTAAACCCCTCCTTAATGTTTTGTTGAATTCCTCCATTGCTCCATTCGACTGAGGGTGATAAGTTGTACTACGTTGGTGGTCAATTTTGAACTAGTATGTCGGTGCTTTGATGGTTTTGTTAATGAAGTGTGATCCTTGGTCACTGATTAAGGTTAGTGGGACTCCAAATCTAGTAATTATGTTTTCATAGATAAAATTATTAGCTACCTCACTCGAACATGTTTCGACAGGTTCTGTCTCCAACCATTTGGTTACATATTCTAGTGTAGTTATTATATACCTTGCACCTGTTCTTTTTGTTGGTATTGGGAATGGTCCTATGAAGTCGATGGCCCAAATTTCAAATGTAAAACTTGGATTTATTGATATCAAGGGAATTTTGGTACTACACAGAGGTCGACCCAGTTGTTGGCATTGGTTGCATCGGCTAACAAACTTTTTGCAATCCTTGTACAATGTCAGCCACCATAGCCCCGACTGTTGGATTTTATTGGTAGTTGTATCTGCTTGAAAATGTCCTCCCACCAGTACATAGTGTGCTTCATGCATGATATTATTTCTTTCATGTTCTAACACACATTGCTGAAGGATGTCATCCAATCCCATTTTATATAAAAGTCCATTTATGAGGCAGTATGGTGAATCCTTCAAAGCTAATATTTATTTCTTTTTCATGCTCATGGCCTCTGGTGCTTGAACTTTTTCTAAGAATTGAGATATTTCCTCCAATTCTATTGGGACAACTTCTATTTGGTATAAGTGTGCATCCGGTAGGTCATCTTAAACTCCTATCGGGTCCTCTCTCATGTTGATTCTTGACAGGTGGTCAGGTTCGACATTTAAGTTTCCTGGTCTAATGACAGCTTCGAATTCAAATTCTTGGAATAGTAGTATCCAGCAAGAAATCATCCCATAGTGTAAAGGTTTGTTTACGAGGTATTTTAATGCTTAGTGGTTAGTATAGAAGATAAAAGGATTAGCTAGTAGGTAATGTCAGTAATTTTGTAGCACAAAGACCATTCCTAATGCTTCCCTCTTTGTTGTCAAATAGTTTCTTTCTGCCTTGTTTAGTTTTCTGCTGCTATATACTATAGGGTAATCCATTCCATCATCCCCTGGTTGTGTTAATATTGTGCCTATTTCTAGGCCTGATGCATCGATATCTACATGGAATTTGATCGACCAATTCGGGAATCTGAGGATAGGTGCCTCGACTAGTTTCCTTTTTAATGTGTCAAATGATATATTACATGCATCTATCCATTCAAAATCCTGATCTTCTCTTAATAGTTCTTCTAATGGATAGGTCATATCTCACTAGTATCTAATAAATTTTTTGGGATATCCCGTGTGTCCCAGAAACACCCTAATCTATTTTGGATTTACTGGTGGTTTTAAGTTGAGGATAATATTTATCTTTGCGTACAATGTTCCCTAGTAGTATTCCTACAGGGTTTAAGAAGATGCATTTGCTTACGTTGAGAGATAACTGAATTTGTCGGCATCATTCTAGCATGAGACTTAGCTATTTGCAGTGATCTTTCAACATGGAGTAGATCATCCAATTATTGAAATATACTGCCATTCGTTTGTAGATATATTCTTGAAATGTTTTGACAACGATTCTCGAAAATACTGTAGGTGCACTTTTGAAACCAAGAGGCATAACTCTGTAGGTGAATGAGCCAAATTCACATACAAATGTCGTCTTTTTTTATTATCTTCTTTGGCTATTGGTACTTTTTTATACCCTAAGAATCCGTCTGTAAATGAGTAGCATTCATGTCCTCCAACTAATTTAAGATTTCATCTACGTATGGTGTTGGGAATGGGTCTGTTAGGGTCACTTAGTTTAATTCTCTGAAATCAACACAGATACTTAGTTTCGTCGGGTCATGTTTCTTTGGTTGGAAGACCATTGAGCTTGGCCATTCTGATTGGTTGATAGGGTAGATAATTCCTTTTTCAAGCATAGTATCGATCTCTTTCTTCACTATCTCTTTGTCTTTATGAGCTAATTTGTATAGCCTTTTCTTTACGGGTTGGGAATTGGGCTTGATTTCGATCTTCATTTCACCCATTTCATGGAATAGCCCTTTGAGTTCTTAACAATCTCTAGAAAAGACATCTTGGAATTCTTTCAGTAGGTTTACTATTTTTGTTTTTTTCTCTTCACTCCACTAATCGCCAACTTTTTCCATTTTTGGTCGTTCATCATTTGATATGTCAAAATCTTTAGTTTTAACTTTGGCATCCAACCATTCTGGTTCTTTGGCTTCATTGATCGGTTGACTCCATTATTTGAATTCTAATAATGTAGCAAGGAATTCTACTGCACTCATTCAATCGGTATCTTCTTTGTCGGTGGTGTTGACTTTAAGTACTGTGCGAATTGGTTTTGTTGTTTCTGAGTGATATGATTTCCATCAAAAAAATTTCCCTTCTGGATTTTTGTTTTCCATTTACAGTCTTGTTGACTATGGTATTATATTGGTTTGTATGTTATTGCATGGTATTGGCAGTCGATCATAGTTTTGTATCAGACTGTTTTTCCTAGTCGGTTCTATGAATGCTTTTATCTGCTTTGCAGTTTCAACTAGCTTTTTGTTTTGTGGTATAAAACTGAAGTCCTTACTGAATTTATCTCTAAGTTGGTTCCATTGAATTGTTTCACCTCGTGCCTCTTCCATTTTATCCCATTTATTTGGTAAGCCGGCTAGCGTCGAGGGAAACAGGTGTGGCCATGTATGTTCATCTTTATAACCAAGTCTTCTCCATTCTCTTTCACATGTTCTTATGTGCTCCTCTAGGTCTTTCCCTTAAATGAACATAGGTTTTTGTGCCTGTTTGTCTAGCTTCCTTCCTTCAAATCTTTCTACGAAGTAAGTTAAATTTATTTTCCAAGTCTACAATCTTGATTCATGGGTGTCCCACCATCGAGCAGCTTGGTCTGTAAAGGTTTCTATGAGGCTTTGTAGTTGGTCATGTTCACCTATGTTTTTAGAGACTTGTTCTATGTGCAGAACAGGGGATTCTCTTTCTCTATACCTTGGGATTTGTCTGATACTTATATTTGTTGGGGTTAAGGTAGGGTATTCCATGGTTTTCTTTTCAAATATTTTTGGAATTATGGAGAGTGAGAAACATCGATGGACTAGTTTATTTTGTATAGCTTGAATGGTCCAACAACCCCTTGCTTGGGTCTCATAGTTTTCGACTTCCCAATTGTATAACTCTGCGTCTGAATTATATCCAACTGGGTCTTGGTTTCCTAAGTGAAGCTCACCATAGATATTGGGTTAGTGTAGTCTTTGTTATTTTGAATTTAATATAATTTTCAAATGTCAACTTCTTCATCAATGGGTTCTATCCAAGGTTCTCCTTGGGAAGGATAAATAGGGACTATGACTTTCTATCCATTTCCTTTTAATTTTATCCTTTCTTTTTCTAGAGATATTGATGATTTCATTTTTCTTCCCCATGGTCAACCTAGCAAGGCTAGGAAGGAGCTGGATCCTTCTTTAGGGTCGATAATTTAAAAGTTGACTTTAGTCAATATTCGTTTTATTGTCATATCGACATTTCTCTAAACACCAATGGGTTCGATCAGTTCTTGGTTGGCTAACTTGAGGTATATTCTTGACTCATATAGTTGAGGTCTACCCAACTGTTCCCAAGTGTCACGAGTCATAATATTTACTTGTGAACCAAACTTGAGTACAACTTGTCGAACATGGTATCCTTCAATTTCTAGATCGACAAATCGGTCGGCATTGCTCTTGTCTTTTTGGTTTAGACTGCATATGTTTTTGGTTTGTTTTTCTGTATTATTATTGTGCTTCATATTATACAATAATTCAATGAATTGAGATACTAATTTATCATCCTGTACTAAGCGTATTAATTCTTTAACTATGTGTTGTAGACTGTCATCGACTTCTTCCTTCCTAGAAAATTCTTAAACATATGCGTCGCGTCGTTATATACTTGTTTTTGTTTAGTCGGGTTAGGATAATTATTCTTTTCTTTGATTTTACTTATATGTGGATTATCATTTCCAATTTTCATCCCTTGTCGGGGTACTATGTGCAGGTTCTTTGTATTCATTACATCATGTTTTTGAACACATGACAAGACATTAACATTTTAATTTTTATTAATCTTATCGACAATGGTGGGACAATCCTCTAATGAGTGATCGCCCACACCATAGCTAGTACAAAAATTTAGATCAGTTCTATCCTTGTATGGACATTCTGCATAGCAATGGCCTTCTTTGTAGCATGTAAAGCACTAGATGGGCCATCGAGGTTGATTGTCGCGATTTACAGAAAATCGTCCTCAACCTCCATATCTTGCACAGCATTTGTCGAACCAGTTCTCGCATCGACTTCCTTCATATATTTGATTATTTGGCCCAGTTTGATCATTTCTTATCTGGGTGTTATCATTATTCTGCACGACTACATTCATTTGGTAGACTACTTGGTAATTTTTTCAGTTCTTTAAATTTAGGTGGCAGTCGGTCATTGCATGATTTTTTCCTCACATATTGCGCACCGAGATGCTCTTCCATTTTTCATGTTATATAGGCAATCTTTCATTGTATGCTCTCCATGTTATTGGCAAATGTCACAGAAGCATTTTGTCTGAACAAACTGAATGTCTTGTCGACTTATGTCTTGTCGACAGTTATCTTTAGTGTGTCTGGCTGTGGAGCATTTTGTGTACCAGACATCTTGATTCTTAAGGTTCAGCTCTTTCAAATATTTCTGCATGATTTCTAGATGTTCTTCTAGTCTAGTATCAATGGGATAAGCTGGGAAATATTCATCCATATCTACTTGCAGAGCTTTGGTAAGTGCATCTTCATATGTTTTAAACGTCTCCAAGCTTGTGTTCCACCGAATTTTTTGTGGTAGACCTGCAAGAAACCACTGAATTAATAATTGTTCATCAATTACATAGTCTAGTTGGCTGAGGAGTTCTTTCCATCATTTTTCATATTCCCGGATAGACTCTACTAGTTTCTGAGATGTTGTTTTCAGCATTTTGGCTTCCAGATGTTTTGCGTCTGTCGTTTTAAAGAAAGACAAGAATTGTGCTTTAATGTCTTCTTTGGATGCTTGGGGAGTTCTCTCGATATAGGTCATGTACCAAGTTAGTGCTCTTTTCCTTAAACAACCAGCGAACTATGCCATTTGTTGTTCTTCGACCATAATTTGATTTTCCTCCCATATTGACTCATAGACAATCCAATGTCATCTAGGGTATTTATCACCCTCATATAGAGGGATATGTGCTAATCCGTGACCCATGTCGGTATTGTTGTCGCTGTCTCCTTCAGGAGGTGGTGGTGGTGGTGGGGGTAGTGGGATGTTTTGTTTGTATCGCTATTCAAAGTTGTTGTCAATGGATCTTTCGTTCCCATCGGTCATTTTTTTTGTCATTTCTTCTCTGACAAGAAGTCGGTTCGAGTCAACTTCTTCTTTCGATGTCCAACTGCACTGATTTGTATACAGGTCCGATTGTTCTGAATGGTCTAGTAATAATGTGTAACCATAAGCATATCGAAATGTTGATAAGCATAGCCATACATGAAACCTCAAATGAAGTAGACAAAGTAGGAAAGTCATCTTTTTTGAATTAACAGCCAAAATTACAACATTTCTTCAAATCTAATTTTACAATATCAAAGGGACCAAATAGGTCACACCCAACCTTCCTCCTTAGCTAAGACAACCCTAAAAATAAAGTGAAACAATCCTGACTAGAAAATGACAACAACAAAAGCCTTAAACAATTCCAAGTAACATCAAGAATTAGGGGGGGCTTAAAAATATCAACCCTACTCTCTTGTTTTGTGACAAAATTTCCCTTCTACAATATTATTACAGCAACAAACCCATGGCAATTCTTGGAAAATCCCTAATCATCCTTGAAAAATTAAATAAATGGAAAAAATCACATTAAACCTATCCTTCCAATTCTCCCAACGATATTCAACTAAACTTGGAGGGATACTGCCAATCTTCCAACCTTGATTTTAACAAATGAATCTCTCAGCTATTTATAGATTTCAAACCAAGCCCTAATGAATAAAATAATATTAAGGAAAAGCTAGAAACCCTAGATTAGGGCACATCTCTTGGGATACTTTTTAGGGTTTGATTTAGTTACAAAATGACATGTTTCCACTTCTTTCTTTTAGTAATTCTCCAAATATGTGGATCATGTCTCGAACTATGTGAAGTGTTTTATAAAACCCCTTTTAACATGCTTCAAATGCTCTCCAAATATGTGGATCGTGTCTCAAACTATGTGAAGTGTTTTATAAAACCCGTTTGAACATGCTTCAAATTCCCCATTGAGGAGAATGTCCTTTATGGGTGGATTCATGGTCAAGCAAGCTGAAATACAATTATTTTCACAAGGTGAAACTTGGAGTGGAACACTCCTCTTCAAGACACTCCCTTTGACCATACAAATGCTTCTAAATCAGCAATTAATATGGACATAAATGTCAATTTTGGAATTCAAACAAGGTGGATAATCTCAGTCCATGTCGAATGTTTTTGAAGGCCTCTCAAAACCTCTAATCTCACACAGTAATGATCTAACAACAATTTGGATATGTTCAATAAATGAAGTGATTCCCTAAGGATATATCTTATCAATATCACTTCTGCCAATTTAGTGGTCAACCACAATTCGTAGAGTGGTTTGATGCCTTGTTTTGGGAAGTGTTAGCCCTAACACACAAGCCCAAATACATATGTGAGTCATCCTTATCAACAATCTAAACACTGATCAAAGAAATACTTATCAAACTATTTTAATGACCACTCAACTTGGAAACATTGGGCATTGAAATCCCCAACAATGACCATAGTTCAACCCTACATGGGAGGTTAAATAATCTCAATGGAAACTCCATGAAGCATGGAAGTAAGAAGGCATCAAAAGCTGTAAGAAATGAACCATGGAGAGTCAAGGAAAACTTGATGTATGCTTGTTGAATAAAATAAACCAATATTGGAAGCTCAAGTCAACTTCATAAAGATCAAACAACATGATTTTGTTTCTAAATAAAATAAAATTACTTAAAGGAACAGGTCAATGCTATGATGTATCTCTTTGAGATAAACATTGGATATAAATGCATAAGTAATGGACATTAAACAATGAATGCACTTTGATTTGAGGATAAATAGAAATAGTGGGACATGAGACTATAGCAATATGCAATTCACAAAGGGATAAATTGAGTAAATTTTTCTTGTGAATATTTTGGTGGAGCAATAGCTGAGGGATGTGAGAGTACAACAACCTGTTATCAACAAAAGACACAAACTTGCATCCATCGCTTGGGTTTAAACACTGATATCTGACAGGATTTTATTTCTCATGCAGGGTTTCAGAAAATCCTTGTGCATCAACCAAGTTTTGTAATTATAGGTTTAAGAAGAAAATATCAGCACATATTCAACAATAGAAAAAGATGCTGATAGCCATTGTAATCGGCGCAATGGAAATGAAACCCTATGAAAATCTATAAACATTCACACAAACCCTTGGACAACAATCGGGTATTAAAATAGGGAACAAGAAGTATATAATTTGATGTGGAAAATTAAAATAACAAAAACAACATACATCACATACATCAAAATAAGGGAAAACAAATGGGGATGAAAAATAGACCGGCGTACTGTTGATGTATATGTAACTTCGGAATGTATTCTTATATGTATTTTATATATTGTAACCCGATGTTTATTCCGGGATGTTTCTATTATGTATTTGAGTNACACGTACCTTAGCGAGCCATGCCAAAAATCCCTTGACCTTGGTGAGCACAAGATCTATGAGCCTCCATTGTCTGCAGGCAGTTGTTTTGCCTCCTCGTCTTTTAGCCAGTGCCATGGCATAAAACCATGATAGTAATGACAAATACTGTATGGCATACCCTCCCAATACTCAACAATAATTATAGACTCAACAGGAATTATACCCCCAACAAGAATCATACCCCCAATAGGAATTATACCCTCCCAGTCCTCCTCTTCTACAATTTCCATAACACCATTAATTTTCCCCTTCCCATGACACCACAATAGTGTAAATGATTCATAACAATTGGGCACATGTTAATATTTTATAGAGGCAATATTTTCATGGCTCCTTAACAAATGGGGGAATGGGCTCACAATGGAATCCGCTGGCCGTAGGTTTCAAGGAATGGGATCACGATGGAGGAATAGAGGAATGGCCAATATCTTCGTGGCTCATGATGGAGGAATGGAGGAATGGCCAATATTTTCATGGCTCACGATGGAGGAATGGACGAATGGGAAATATTTTCATTTGTTGTTTAATTCATAGGTTTATATAATCATGGTATTGTATAGTATCCACTTAACATAACCCCTAATGTAACCACTAACTATTAAAACGTCCAATTCATATAAAGTCTAACATTTAAAACATCTAGAATCTATCAATTTAATAAACCCCTTATTTCTAACTCTTGATTTACATCCTCCAATTCCTATCCCATTTAAAAACTTCACTCCTACAAGACAATATTCTTAAGTTATATAAGATATTTCCACTAATACATATAAATTTCTAACTCTAATCCTTGAAGATGAATTTTCACAACGCCTAACTCTTATAACCATGACCACTATCCCTCTTAACCTTTATCTTTAAACCTTATTAATTTGAACACCTAAGACTAATAATAATAACCATTATCCCCCATTACCCTTTATGGAACAACTAATACCTAATCCATATAACTTTTATCCACTATATCCACTTACCACCAACCCATATTAACCTATAATATATCATTAAATCCATGTAGACCCTAACCTTTATGACTATGAATTCAAAACCACTAACACCTATAACATATAAATTTAATCCTTAATCCTTAACAATGATTGCAACCCTTAATGATGATGATGACGCTAATGATGATGACAATGAGGATGATAATGATGATGCGGATGATGGTGACGATGATGGAAATGATGATGATGATGAGGAGGAGGAGGAGGAGGAGGAGGATGATAATGATGATGATGATGATGATGATGATGGACACTATGATGATGATGAGGATGATGATGATGATGATGTCAACAATGATGATGATGAACATGATGATGATGGTGATGATGATAATGGTGATGGTGATGTCGATGATGATGATGATGATAATGATGATGATGATGATAATGATTATGACAATGAGGATGATGGTGATGTTGAGGATTATGGTGATGATGATCACAGGTCAATGATGATGACGATGACAATGATATGAAGATGATGATGATGACGACAACGACGACGACGACGATGATGATGATGATGTCAATGATGATGATGATGTAGATGATGATGATGATGATGATGATGATGATTGTTAGAATAATCAACCCATATTTACCTACATTAGACATTAATTTAATCATTTTTGTCTTATTACCTAGTTTCCTAGATTCCATTCTATGGTAGTTTCCTTCTACATGTAATAGAAGTCAACACATGCTAAAAATGAGTCATGGAGCACTTGGGAAACATCCTGGAAACCAATTTTAGCATGTATTATTTATTCCATATTCTCCAAGGTGCATATCTGCTTTTTCTGAAAAGCTTCCTTGTTTTATTGTTGATTTAAGGCAAACGAAAAAACTAGACTAGGTGTAACTGCCTTGTTTTTTTCCACATCATCCTCCCTCCATTTTTCCAATTAAAATCATGTATGATTTGTCTTTCCATCCCTCTTTATCTTACCCACTTTACTTCACAAATTTTTGAGCAACTACTTGGATTTGGAAATTGCTTTATGCACCTATGGGGGATTTGACTAGTTTTGGTAAGCCTTCTTTTTTACTATTTCAAATGGCATCCTTATGCATTCAAACCTCTCATGTAATTATATATTATAGTAGCCTATTACTTCATAAGGTTGGATATTGTACACTTATTCAATACAGATTAGTGTTATGCTCCAATTTCAGTCTCCTTTGGTGTTAATTTTGCATGTTTGATTAGAAATTTTGTGCGTGTAATTATTCTATCTCTTGGGTTCAATTTCTACAATGACAACGATCATGATGATGTTGATGATGATGTCAATGATGATGACGATGATGACGACGACGACGATGATGATGATTAGGATGATGGTGATGATGAGGATGATGGTGATAATATGATGATGATGATGATGATATGATGATGTCGATGATGATGAGTATGATGAGGATGATAATATGATGAGGTTGATGGTGATAATATAATTATGATGATGATTATAATATGATGATGATGACGATGATCATGTCTTTTGTAAACTTTATGAAACTCTCATTCAACTATTCCTTGGTCATATATTAGGATTTTCTCCTTGACATTTTTTTGTTTTGTTTTTGAAACTATACAAAAAAATGAAAATTGATTGAATCTCTACTACCGAAATGTAGTTTTTCTAAATCCAAATTGGAACTATATTTACTATAACTATTGATGTAACATAAACTAAGTAATAAAGAGTAGCTGAAATAAAGAAACAAAAGTATAGAAAATAGTGGGGAAAATCTACACAATGAAGATGACAATGAATTTAAATATGTCCACGATGATGATGAAGCTCACTCCTTTTTTGATCCAAAATCATAGAAAGCTCACTCCTAAAAAAATGAAAACACAAAATATCAAATTTGTGATGTCCAACTTTAGAATCTTGACATTTGACCCTTGGGAACTTTTCTTCTTGTTTGACTATATTACCTACTCATTGTTTTCATGAATATTGTGATGTTTATGTTTTCCTATGAAATTTTTTGGAAACATTTTCCCCATTTATGGATTTCTAATTGTAAACACATAGACCTAACATTTCCATCTCCCCTATAATTCTCAAAGTGGAGTTTCTAAAATTGAAGTTGCTTTAAAAAACCATACAAATTTCCATGTGATAAGTAGATTATCTTATAACTACACTAAGATGATGATGGTGACAATGATGGTGATGATGATGATGCTAATGATAATGATGATGAGGATGTTGATCATGATGATGAGGATGATGGTGATGATGATGGACAAGATGATGATGAATATGATGATGATGATGATGAGGAGGAGGAGGAGGTTGATGACGATGATGTTGATGATGATCATGATGTTGATGATGATGATGATGATGATGATGATGATGATGAAGATGATGATGAAGATGATGATGATGAAGATGATGATGATGATGATGATGTCGATGATGATGATGATGAATATGGTGATGATGATGTCGATGATGATGATGATGATGCCGATGATGATGTCGATGATGATGATGATGATGATGATGATGATGATGGTGATGGTGATGATGATGCTAATGATGATGATGATGATGAGGAGGAGGAGGAGGAGGATGATGATGATGGTGATGATATTGATGACAATTATGATGATAATGATGATGATGAGGATGATGGTGATGATGATGATGATGATGATGGTGATGATGATGATGATGTTGATTATGATGATTATGATGATGATGGTGATGATGATGATGATGATGCTAATGATGATGACGATGAGGATGATGATGATGATGAGGATGAGGGTGATGATGAAAATGGCGATGATGATGGACATGATGATGATGATGATGAGGATGACAATGATGAGGATGATAATTTTTTATGCAGTCAATCTTCATCACATAATACCTTCATATCTATACTCTCCATTTTTTAACACCTATTCATGAAATAACATGTCTTTTCATATAATGAGCAAAAATAAATTTAAATTAATTGCATCATATACCTCATGTCTTCTGTAAACTCTATGAAAATCTCTTTAAACTCCGCCTTGGTCATATATTAGGATTTTATCCTTGACATTTTTTTGTTTTGTTTTTGAAACTATAGAACAAACTACTGTAAAATTTTGATGATTTAGTTCAATAAATGTTTAGACTTATGTTAATCATACTTGTCAAACAAACTAAGACATACTAAAGGCTGTCTAAAATGATAAAGAGAGAAGGAATAATCATAGCATGAAACAAATACAAAATGTTTGAAAAGCTACACAAAATTGAGAAACACGCCCAAAAATATCAAGGAAACATGTAAACAATAGGAAGAATGGTCAAAGACATGAAATGGGCATTAAATGGGATAAACTACCATCATAAAGGAATTAACATTACATCAACAAAGATGATCAACAAACAGTATTACAACATACAACATAATTTAAAGACTTGTGTCATTTGCAACATTTAGTTAGAATAAGTTCCTTGTATCATTTTTCCTATCTCTTGTAACCTATATACAAGGTCATGGTAAGAATATTATCATTATAAAATTCATTTTGAGATGGTTATGAAAATATATAAGATGTGATTTTTTTAATATACAAAAATAATTATCTCTAAATTATAATTTAGGGTTGCTTAAAAGTGATGGTCACCAAATATGAAATTTGGGTAGGGAAACTAAAAGGCACACCTTTTGAAATCTGGTATGCATTAGTTTATATCTCCTCTTAAATAAAAGGTGCACGTTTTAAGTCTTCATGGATTATGATTATAATGTGCATTTTCTATATTTTTAGGAAATAAATTTGTTATTTAAGTTTAGATATACTAATCTTAATGCCATTATTAATAAAAGTATACACTTTTATTTAATTTTTCTTATTATTTGAAACAATTTTTAATAAATTCATTACTAAATTGTGTCATAGTATAATATGGAATAATGATTTCTTTATATTTTCCTTACTTATTACTATTATTATCACATTATATTGATGTTAAGGATCTCATCAAGTCATATCAAAGTACATGGTCTTAGACTATAAAAGATGAATGACAACACCATGGAAGATGAAGGATTATCCCAATGATAAATGACAACACCGTGAAAGATGAAGGGTCATCTCAATGAAAACAAAGGGTTAGTACTCCATGTATCTAGAGGAAAACACCATTATTGAGAGACTTAAGGGTTATAATGTTGATATGGATAAATAAAGCGAGAAATATGACTCATAATAGAAATTTTATGTTAACAACCTCTTGGTATAAGAAATAAATTGGAAATCAATGATCTATGTATAAGGACCATGTTAGGTTAATGAACTCATTAGAGACAATGCACCATTTTTCAATTAACATCATTTTTCACCTAATAACATATCCTAAGGACCTAAAAACATACCCAAAGGTTTAGACATATCCTTAAAACCTAATACACATGTGTCCTTCACCCATTTAACATGTAACCCTTAACATTGATACCTTTGTTGCTATAGCAACATTCTTTCACTTTCATCGCTCTTCCAACGAATGGTGTATTTCGTTGCTATTCCAAGGCATTTCTTTTGTTGTAGATATTCCAACGAAATTTCATTGTTAGAGCGATGATCCTTGGGTTCAATTTTTATATTTTTCAAAAAGTTAAACTATTTTGCAACAAAAAATGCGATTTTAACTTTTTTGTGGCAAACTTTCGTGGGAAAATTGAACCATATGTAGTAGTGTAAATTATATTTTTATTATAATAATAATAATAATAATAATAAAACAAAATTAGAAAAACATAAACAAGTTAAACAAATACAAATTTCATTTTAATGATTTGCGTTTTGGCGCCAAGGTGAAGTGGTGGGTTCCAATGTAGAACAATATTCCCCTTTTATATGCCTTTTTTTTAATGAAAATTTGTGTATAACCCTGGAACTCTGAAATTGATTCAGAAATTGCTCAAATGCAAGTTATTTTAAAGATTGAAAATCGAGCTAATAGTTTTTCCATATTCGTCATTGCTGGCAGATTTCCAGGGCATATTGAATTTGAAAGCTTGAAATCTGAGTTAATAATTTATGCATATTCACCATTGCTGGTAGGTTTCCAGGGCATCCTGCAAATCTGTGAAAGAAAATGGAGACAATAAGTTTATCCAAGTCCTTTTGCTCAGTTTGGGTAAGATATCATTTTAAATGTTGTTTATTTGAGCTTAAAAAATGAATATCTAAGTAGTAAAATAGTCACTTAGGGTTTTAGGGTTTTAACATGAGTCCTGTTTCCATCAAAATGTATAAAATTCCTATTTTTAATGCACATGGAATTATTGTCTAGTCAAAGCTTAAATGACTGTATTGAAATCTGTCTACATAGAACTTGATTGATTGTATTGAAATGTGTGTGTACACATCTTGATTGATTGCTTTGAACTCTGTCTGCATAGAGCTTGATTGATTGTATTGAATTATGTTTACATAGATCCTGATTAATTGTCTTGTACTCTCTTAGGCCCCAACTGTTGTGGCCACTTCAAGTGGCAATAATTCAAAGTCTTTCCATTCCAATGGACCAAGCTATCCACTTAAAGGGTCAACCAAAGGTATTAGGAGTACAAGCTGTAAATTTTTGAGTGGGAGTGAGACTGATGTCTTCAGTCATGCTGTTTGCATGATTGGTAAGTCAAAAAATGGTGGCAGAGCCCTAATCTGTACATGTGGCTACTAGAAGATCTTCATTTCAAACAAGCATGAAGTCATTGTTCAAGTGATTTGCACAACACATGAAATGGGAATCCCATGTGTGGAGGTACACTATACAATAGATAAGCAAGAAATCCATGTTCAAATCATAGATGGGGACGTATGCATTGGAGAGGAACCGAGCAGTCAATCGTGAGTTGCATTCTAAAAATATTAGATCAAATAATTCTATTAGTGTTTTATCTTATGTTGATGTTGATTATTACATCAATCAATTCTACAAATTGTACTAGAATTGATACTTGAATCAGATCTTCAACCACCGAGATAATTTAAGGAATCATTTTTTATAGGTCGTACCAATTACTGATGAAAAGAATGAACTTATAGATTGAGTTATCAAAAAGTTTTTATCCAAATCAATTCTATTCTCCGAAATAGGGAACCCCTCTAAACAATTACAGAACTGAAACTTCAAATTGGTATGGGATTATCAATAATGTAGTGCAAGTAATCTTCTCATTGTGTAAACTTATTTGCCTTGTTGAAACTATTAACCTTTTCCTTCCACAATTATTCATCATCATTGAGCATTTTGATGATGGTTGCTGAGTAAAGACTATATGTGAATGGACATAGGCTGTTCAAAATCCAAAATATTAGTTGGGAGTAATGTCTACCTAGAATTTCTACTTAATACCATTAGAAGTATGGTTTATCACAGTGATGCTTTCTTGTAATTTTTATTCCATGGACCTAATAGACTTTAATGTACATGCATTAATCGTCAATGTAGAAGACTAGCAATCTAAACTAGTTATGAAAATAAGGCTGTATGGCATATCTTTGAATTTCTGATTGAAACGGCTGCCATAATATCACACTTTGGAACTACAGTGACACCTTTAAAGTTTATACATGATATTTACAAATTCGTAATAAGTTAATGAGAGTGTTCTTTCCTTCATTAATTTGTATGATCTTCTGGAATCTTTCTTCTTAGAATTGTGTATGTGTGTCACTAGTTTCTTTAATGTTTGGTCAAGCACGGGCGGTGATAGATTCAATTCCCCACAAGAAAAGTGACATGTTTATCCCCCTCATTAAGGAGGGGGTCATCATAACCAGCAAAAACAGGTAGGGCATGGTGATAGACACAGATCTTAGGTCCTAGTACCATCAACTGTTTACCAATTGAGTTGTCGATTAGGTGGCACTTAAATTTAAATAGGAAGCATCTAAATAGTTTCCCTTTTTAGAATCATGTATGTAGACAATATTTTATGCAAAGAAATCAACAAAAGAACGTTTGCATCAAATCTCATTGGAGGAGGTTTCAGCAATAAAAATAGTATTCATAATTTGACATGTATCTTAAATTACTATGAACATAATTACACTACCTCTTAAAAACCCTATCATTGGTTTGTTTTTCAATCAATTATAAATTCTACAAGCCGTTTTTTATTTCTTCCTTTTACCTTCCTAACCTCCTGTCATCAATGAGATATATTTCTACTCTTGATTTTGGAACTGACTGCAAGAAGCACATACACCCTTGCAACTATTGTTTGTTGTTAAGTTAAACACTCAGAAATGGTTGGCGGTTTTCAGTTTCTTGTTGCAGGTTGAAATAATTCTATAATATCATGGATTTGATTGCAGACATTTAGCTGTCCCAAACATTGTAGTAGATGCGATGAGCCATGGCTATACCGTGCTACACCCTGGATATGGGTTTCTTTATGCAAATGCTAGCATTGTGAACATCTGTAAAGAGCATGGAATCAACTTTATTGGGCCAAGTGTAAGCATTCTCCTAAGGATTAGTTGTTTTTTTTTAATAACTTATGGTAACTAACTTGATTTTACATGATATCTTTTGTTAACGATTCATTTCATTATCAGAAATGAACTTCTATCAATTCATGGTTAGACTCATGGAAGTAATGAAGATTCCATATTTGTTATGATTGTCATGTATGTATTTGTCTGTTACATTTAATATAATTTTTGGTTTTTATTAGATCTGTTTGGAGTAGTGGTAGAGACATTTGCTGCCACAAACTCTACAACTGCATAGTTATAGACTCATGTATGGGACTGCATAGTCGCTACATGGTTAAATCTGGTTGGGAAGAGGGCCCTTTATTATCTACATTTGTTATTGTTTCTATTTTAGAAGTTCAATTTTGGATTGGAATTACTAGAGTTATCAATCTCATGTACCAAGTTAGTTCACAGAGAGACATTGGGATTGACAAAACATATTTCCTCTCGTGGTTAGCAGCATGTGGTTGCTTAACGTGCTTACAAACAACCATTAACACTGATTTGATGAGCCAATTTTCTTGATACACAACAAATATTATATATGAAATAGTGAGTTGATCATATGCACTTAATGACAGCAAACATGTCCAAATTATATTAGTATTTGAAAATGACAAAAGTGATCAATAGTATGGGAAATTGCGAGGACCTCATTTGGTAAAGAATCTTCAACCATGGAACATCGTTGATCAATTTTAAGATATTTAGCAGTTCATATTTCAAGTGCAAGAGATGATTCTCCTCTTTCGGTTATTACATGGGATTTAAACTACGTTGGCATTTTTGGTGATCATAGATTGGTGTAGGCATTGTTAAACTGGCTTGAAATTAATTGCAAAGAATGATGGAGTGAATGGAAGTGTCATGGTTGAAAAGGTAAGGACAAAACCTACCATGATTGTCAATTACTTTTCATGCTTATTGAAATAATTTTCCTTTTAATGAAAACATACTTATTTATGTTGAGAATCTGCCTAATTGCAAATGGTTTTATTTCTCTATTTGCTACACTTTTTAATAAATACTAGATTTAAATTATAAACTTCAGTTTTCTTAGGTATTGAATAGTGTAGATTTAGCCTTTCAAGTTTTTTAGGTATTGAAAATGGACCATTACACTCATATTCATTTTCCCAAGGTTTCCTTATCTGCACAAGGTTATGAATGTCTACCTCACATACTTGCAATAGTGAGTAGGCATGTCCTCGTATAATGCCGCTAGAAGACACATGAGCATCAGATCCTGACGGAATCCCCACTCCAAGAAGAAACCCTTCTTGCTTAAAATGAAACAACTGAGACCAGAACCTTCCACTGGAAAGATCAAAGTGTGCTTGAAAACATATTATATCTATTTATTCACCTCAACCCCCAGAGTGGTCTACCCAGAACATCTTGAACAATCCCACCTTCTAGTGCTTTATAAGAACCATGTAGCTTGCATAGCCCTTTTTCAAAATTAAGACCCACAACTCATTACCCTTCTTACTAGTGGAAAACGTTGGCATCCCACAAGATTCAGAAGGAATCTAGTCATCAAAAACCACAGGAACCCATTCTCTTTGAATGCAGAATTGAACCGTATATAATCCTTCTTCATTGTATTAAGGAGCTATAATAACTTCAGATATGTGTGATTCTTATGTTAACACTACCATAATACTAAAAAACCAACAATCACCTTATCAACCCTGACATACATTAGAAATATTAGTTGTTCCTACAAAAAGACATGGATACAAACCCCAACAATTCTCTTTTCCTAGCTCATATGATCACATCCACTCTCATACAACCTGTAACTTTGCTGTGGGATTTTTTGTGTCTATAAACAAGGATTGATTACTCTAATAAAACACCTAATTCGTAAAGTTTGCTTCCCTCTAACCATGATATATTCTTTAAAATCCAACTCAACATAATGCATGCATTGATTTACCTCCTCTTTTGTTTCCATCTTAGGTTTCCTTAGGTTTCTTATAATGTAATCCATATCAAAGGATAACCCCTCTTTTTATTCACACTAACAATATCTGTGTCCTTTAACATACAAGTAGGTTGAGAGGATGGCAAGGTGAATCCCTCCATCTTTCAAGAAATATCTCTGCCATGTAACACTCTCATCACATCTTTCATCTTCTCTATCATCACTCTGCTTGCTGCTTTGTCATCACTCTGCTTACTGCTCTGTCATCATCTGGTTTCCATCAACGACAAACTACACTGCCATATTTCCAAAAGGATATTGAAATTTGATATGAGTAATGATATTAGTAATTGGATTTGTCATCTATGTATTATTTTTTTGTTTGATTCTCAAATGTCATTTATTTAATCTACCATATTCATTAGGAAAAAGAGGCTTCTAATACTATGTTTTTCATTTATTGCATCTTCGTATCTATAATTTCATGGGTGGTTCAACTCCTATGTTCAATTCCAAGGGTGGTTTCATCCTTTGCAGGTTTGATGAAGGAAAAATTAGTGTAGTTATATGCAATATCTTTTATCATGTAAATAAATGGTAGGGTTGTGATTGCAAAGCTAAGTATGGATATCATTGGTTTGGTTTTGACAACCCTTAGCTCTGGATGCTTAGAGGGAATATTGTCATCTGCTTTGGCTATGCTAGAAGGAAGGAGATTTTGAACACTCTTCAAACACTTCCTAAGACTTTTTGATGTATTCTCTTACCTAGGAAAGGTCCTCTCTCTGATATTGACCCCCAAACTTGAATTTACCACTCATCTACACTTTATAATATTCTTGCACTAATACATTTGGGTGGATTTTTCCACGAAATACTTCCACATTTTGAACATTCATGGATTAATACTTCATTTTTTTTATCGTGGCAAAAAAAACGTGGCAATATTGATGTTTTTAATTTTCAATGAACTTTCATCTCTATATCGACGATATATGCTTATCTAATTTGCACACCTACGAAACCAATGCCATTTTTCAACGTCGGCTCTTGGTTGTTTACACGTTGGTCAAATTGTAATGGCATTAATAGCTCTTGGTTGTTTATGCGCAGGTCAATTTGTAATGGAATTAATAATTATCCTTGCTGAGTTAGAGAAGGCTTCTCTTTTTGCTAAAGCTTCACAACTCTACTCAGATTTAAAATTTTATTTTGTGTTACAAATCTGTTGGGTTTGGGTGAAGGGGTACCCTATCTAAAAGAAGTGTTTTATTTATAAAAACAATCAACAAGCCACATCAGCTGACTCCTAGTCCCTCTCTAACAAGCACACAAAGTGTCTATGGAGTCTCCATGCTAAAAACTCAATCCTTCCATCATTGAAAGAGTAATGTGAGAATGTGCATGGAATCGTCTGTCTGTTGTACTGCCTGACTCATGCAGTTTCGACACATTTTCTATAGTTGCGATTGATTGAGTGCGAATTGAGCCAGGATTTATTTATCAACGATATCAAAAACTAGAGAGATCCATCATACTTTGCAACAATCATCTGGCCATAAATTCATAAAAGGTAAGCATGCATCCTTTTTTGGGGGAAGCAAACTAACATTTAGGCTCAAAATAACAGTTGTATTCTTTGGGTCATGTACCTTACGAACGAATTTAACAACCCTGCAAGTCCCTCCTTTTATTTAAACCAGAGTAATTGCAACAAGAGGGTCCAGTCAACAATGACTCTAGCCAATTTGTTTTTTTTTATACACCCGATGCTCCACTAAGCTATTGTTTATTGACATAGTGTTAATCACTTTCCATAGTAGAAGGACATCTTTCATTTGGACCATTTGGGCCACCTAGTGTTCCAATTCCTAAACTATCAAGGTATCATTGTGAGTAAATCAAAGGCCATTGCACAACACTTTTTGGAATCAATGAAAACTTCAGTCTGTTAGACACAATGCTCACTGAGAGGGGGGGGGGGTGAATTAGTGAGCTAAGGCTTCAACTCAATTTCAACTTTTTCTACCAATCTTATATCAGTATTTCACAAATGCTTCAACAATATATTTATCAAAGAACAATATCAACGAGGCACATGTCATTCATCAATTAAATACATCACTATCAAGACATTGCATAAGGGACACAAGATATAGTTTTGTAATCTTTATATAAGTGGAGACTCCAATCTCCAATATGGGCTACAACCATAAGATGGCACCACCCACCAGAATGGTTCATTCAACTACAACTAGATGGGATGATACAACATCCAAACAAGCTTCAACTTGTCAAAATACCAATAAGTCTTTCCCCAACTCCACCCAACCTCCCTATACAAATTTTAGATTGCAAACTACAATTGATACATCACACTCTTACAAAGTTTTCCACAGGCACACACATCAAAAATACCAATCAGCAAGTCTTCATTCTGTACTCAGCAAGTCATCCGACATACAACATACTACATCCCTGTCTCAACTATGTCCATACACCATTAGTGTCTTATCTTTAGTACAGTCCACATCAGCATATAGGATTCCAAACTGTTTAATTAACACTTAGACAAAATTGTTTTTAACTTGTAAAAACAATTTTTATTCTACTTTGGCATATTTATTTCTCCCTCATGTGATCACCAAAAAGAAACCTACAAGCATGGCTAGATATCCATCTCAACAATGAACAAGACCATATCACAAGATAAGTTTGTTGACACACACACAACCTCTGGAAAGCATTTCAAAATAGCTTCTCAACCTCTTTTGAACATCAAAACATATTTCTTCCCATTTTGGCAGACTCTTATTTCACACATGTGAACACTCTATGGAGACCTAAAGTCATGAGAAGATGGACAACCTACCAAAGAATGGATGCATGACATTTGATAAATTTACTTGCACAAAGAAAGCCCTTGGCGGGCATTTTTAACTGACCTCTCAAACTCCTGCTTTTAACACTTGGTCAATTTTCTTTTTTTCTCACTATGCAAAATATTATTTTTCCTATTTTTGGCAGATTGATATTTTGCATATGAGACCATGATAAGACAACCTGAAGGTTTGGATGGATATTCAGTTCACCATGGAACATGGATATGCTACCATATTAATTTTATGATCAAAATAACCCCTCCTTGCGGGCATTTCAAAATTCCTTTTCAATTTCCTGAATCTAACACAACCAATTTTCTTGTGTTCTGAAAATACAAAATAATGTTTTTCTTACTTTTGGCAGATTTATATCTTTGTCATAAAACACTCCACAGGATAACTGAGAACATGGTTAGATGTACCCATCCACTATATATAGCCTAATGCTTTCATATTATTTTTCTCATCATCCTATGAGATAGGGCAGGCATTTCCTTGAGGCCACTAAGGCAATTTTTCCAATACTGGAATAGTGCAAAACAAGATGAAACTTTGTTTTGGAAGACCATTAACTTTGTCATCAAACATCTTCTTTGATAAATGAGACCATGGTGAGATAGTCTCTTCAAAAATTTGTAGGATGGTAGCTTCAGATAATTTTTATCATACACCTATAAGGTACGGCGGGCATTTTTCCAAGGCCACATAAGCCAGTTTTTCAGCCCAAAACACTATTTTTGCAGGTTCATAACTTCTTCCTAGGCTACTTCCAAGAAAATCTGAAGACATGGTCAGGAATACCAAATATCAATCTACAAGACCCTTATATGGTGTGGGATTTTTCTTCATCACACAATTTGTGGTGGGAATTTTCTTAAGGCCACATGAGCTAGTTTTCCAACACTTGGTCATTTTCCTGTTTTTCACCAACTTACCATATTTTTCCAAAATGATTGTAATTAGTGTTGTCATCAATGACAATCCTATTCATCATAGTCTTCATGATTTTCTTTATATAAATTGGTATATAATATACTGCATTTAGAAATATACTTATATCTAATGTATTTGACAAGTTATTGTTCGGTATTGTGTAGGTAAGACAATTACTTGTCACTACAAGGATTTTTCACTATGAATGAAAATGCAACGAATATTGCTTAGTTTAGAGTGGCATTAGAGGTGAGGGGAGATGGAAAATGTTATTTCCCTTGCTCTGATTGCAGGGACTTGCAAAGAAGAAGAATTTTAACAATGACAGCTGAAAGACATTGTAGGGAGAAGGGGCACACCGAAGGGGGTTATGAATATCATCCCTTGGTAAGAGGTTATTCAACTTTTAATGTATTCTCTGTAATAGTCATCATTTCATGAATTTCAGTAAAATGTCTTATCGTTTTATTATGAGTTCTATACACACTAATTTTACTATGTTGTTTGTAAATATATAGACAATGCCCCAAAAATGTCCCCTTCCAGAGAGTTATTTGCCAAGTACTAGTAGAAATACTCATTTACAGGGTGACTAACATCTAGATCAGAATATTGAAGCTGATCAATTTCTTAATGATGATATGGATGGAGATAATGTTAGTGATACAAATTAGGAAGATGAGATACATAGATTGATCCAAGACACATTTTCTCCAATGGATGAGGACAACCAGGATGATAGCCATGATGTTGATCCTCTACTCGAGAAGGAACATCAACCTCTTTATGAAGGCTCAAAAACAAATCTTCTATCTGCTATATTGTTGTTAGTGAACTTGAAGGTTTTGAATGGTTTATCAAACACCTGTCTCACATAGATACTAAGGTATGTAATTTGTTAATTATTTATGTCTGCATGTTCACATGTACATAAAGGGTTGAATTTTTTCCTATATTGCTATTGTTATTTAATTTTTAAAGTATGGATGCAATATTGATGATTAATATTGTTTACATTAACTTATTCTTTTGAATTTTGTATATTGTTAGGTGAATTTTTATTACCAACACCAAATATTTTACCATGCACATATCGAGAGATATATGTGATTATGAAAGATTTTGGAATGAAGTATCAAGCTATTGATGCATGTCCTAATGATCATATAATATACTATGGGAAATATGCATTATAAAATGAATGCCCACAATGTCAAACAAGTAGGCATTGAACCGATAAAGTGACAAAAAAGGTGCCTCACAAAGTTCTTCGTTATATTCCGATAATTCCATGTCTCAAGCGGTTCTTCAGGTGTCAAAGTATAGCATAGTTTATGGATTTCCATGCAAAGAACAGAATTCAAGATGATGTTCTTTGAAGGCTTGCAGATGGGTCTGCATTTAGGTGCATTGAAGAAAAGTGGCCAATTTTCAAAGAAGAACCTCGTAATTTTAAACTTTTGTTGGCAGCTGATGGTGTCAATCCATTTGGAGAGCTTCATTCTAGCTATTCAGTGTGGCCTTTTTTTTGTTATAAACAATAAACTTCCTCCTTGGATGTCGGTCAAGAGAGAGCACACAATGTTGGCAATGATTGTTCCATGCATTTAATTAATTTGTATTTTTTTACTTGAAAGTATGATCACTAAATATTTCATTTATTTGTTTCGTTCATGATAATTATGTCTTTTATATATAAGGACATATAGATAAATATAATTAATCATGTATGTTGGACCAATTAGGTAAGTACCAGGTTAAAGATATGAATGTATATATTGAGCCTCTTTTCGATGAGTTGCTGAATTTATGGGATGGAGTCACTATGTATGACATTTGTAGACCAATAGGGAAAAGATGATTTCAATTCCATGGAATACTTGGATGGACAATTCATGATGCTCCCGGGTTAACACATTTTTGTGGTATATTGTTACTTTATTTTGTTATTTAATATTATATATATCTATTGAAAATATCATGCATTATTTTAAATGGTAAAAATAATTCTCTACACTAACTCATACATATTGTAGGTCTTCAAAGAAAGGGTAAATTTGCATGTCCAGCTTGCAGTCCTAGGATAAAATCTTGTCGTTCAAGGAGTTTAGCAAAGGAAGTGTTTGATGAGTATAGGCACTTTCTTCCTAAGAACCATAGTTATCGAACTATAGATAAAGAAAAATTCAATGGTAAAGAAGAGAATGGAAAAAACCACGAAGAATGACACCTCACCTATGGAATTCAAAATATAGTAGAAATCGTCAAGGTATGCCAAATTATTTATGTATTCTTGGAATATTGGTCAATACTTAGCCAAATTTCTAAATATGCAAAACAATTTTTTTCCTACTTTGGACGATTGATTTCTTGCACATGTGACCATCATAAGAAAAATTGAAATCATGGGCTGATAACCACTTCAACAAGGAACAGATCTATGTCACCCTATGAATTTTATTAGCACAAGGACACTATTGAGTATGGTTGTCATTGATGTCAAAGGAGGTCATTAATGACAAAAGAAGTGTTGATATGGCATGTGTGATGAGGTTGAAAAACAAATTTTGGTGTCCTAATGTCTCATGATGTCATTTTTACATTCTGGTAGTACTTGGTAATGGTACGATAATTTGTGAATTTTGACTAAGTGTTGAAAAACTGCCCTAAAGCAGCTGCCTTATGAAAAAGAACACCATAATTCATAAGAAGAATAAAATTTCCAACATGACCTGCCACCCCATAGTTTGTTGAAATAGCTATCTTACCATGGCCTTGGTTCTGAGAAAAACTCCTTGAAGAAGAAGATACAGGTCTCCCAAAAGAAGAATTTTTGGTCAAATTAGTCAGAATTGCTCTAGGGAAATGCCTGCCATAATTTGTGGATCAAACAAAATGACTGCACCACATGGTCATCCTGTAGGTGTATGTTTTTTCTACCTAACCATGTTCTCACATTGGTTTGATAATGTTTAAGAAAGAAGATATGGATCTGCCAAAATAGGGTTTCAGGCCGTCTTACACCAAAGTTCAGTAAAATGCCCACCTAGGGAAAATGAAGATGATTTTGGGAGTGAAAACATCATAGGTGTGCTCAGTAAGGTGTAATACATCATATAGTAGCATTATTTCAGGTTTTGGGTGAGATGAAAAATCCAACTTAGGTTTTGGACACATTGTCTAAGTATGGAATTATTGGTAAAATCTGCCTAAGTGGCCTCAAGGAAAAGCGTGTCACCTATCATAGGATGATGAGAAAAATTATCTGAAAGTGATAGGATCTATTATTTTGGTTGGTTCATCCAACCATGGTTTCATATTTTCGAAAGAGACTTCGAGGAGGAAGACATCAATCTGCCAAAAGTGTCTCTCACCTTCATTTGCACTATCCCAGTAAAATGCCCACCAAGGTTAGATGATGTGGTTGCAGGAGAGAAGATTGGAATGGTTGATTCAATATGTTATTCCCAAAATTTTGGATGTCTCACTCTCGAGGCTTGATGAAAAAAATAAAATCACCTTGGTGACTTAGGGTTTGAAGAGATTTGTCCAAGTGTCAATAAATAGATTGGAAGACCACTTTCAAATGCCTGCCAGATGTTGGGTGTATGTCAATAGGTTCATCAACTGGCACCGATTTTTGATTTGTTGAAATGGATATCTATCCATACTTTCAGGCTGACTTACAATGGTCACATATGAAAAATATCAATCTGCCAAAAGTAGGAAAAATACTATTTTGCATATTGAGAAACACAAGAAAATTTCCTAAGTGTTGAGAACAGGATTTTGAGACGTTGTTTGGAAATTCCCACAAAGGTTTGTCCTTGTGAAAATAAATTTATCAAATTTCATTGATCAAAGGCTACCTGGACCAGTTTTCCAACACTTAGCCATGTCCAAGAATTTTTCCAAGGTTTATCTTGAAACCCTATTTTGGCACTTATAACTTTTTCCTCAAAAAGGATTAAGGAAAACTGAGACCATGGCTAGATAGCCAGTTCAACCAGATATAGCTTGATATGTTGGTGCAGGAATTCTATTCAAACCATGAATTATGTCCAGCATTCTCTTAGAGTAGTTTTGACTACTTTTTCATACTTAGTCAATTTCCAAAGTTTCACAAAGTTGCCATATTTTTCCAGAATGATGTCAGATTACAACACTGACTTCCTGATAGCACTAGAACACCATTATGTGTCTTTCCAGGCTCACCATACATTCCATGTCATTACTTTCTTTGTCATTCCTTTGTCTTTCATTGAGTTTACCCTGCCATCATGTCTTTGGTTAGCCTTTTGTCATTCACTGAAATCATTTGACATCAATGACAATCACATTCAACTTGTATCATATATTATATAAATCTTTGTTTTCTTTAGTGATTTATGTTCATTGCAGTATGTACCTATATTGATTAATTAGTGTTAATTTTATTTTGTTGATGTTTCATGAATGTCATTAAGGCATGAATGGGCTTCCACGAGAAATGAAAATTTACCCGATGCAATTCAGTAGGTTGCCATACTACGAGAACCTACAAATAGTTCATTTGTTTGACACAATTCATATCAGGAAGAACATAACATAATTTTTATGGTGAATATTAGATGGAAGGAATGACAAAGAAATAATTGGAAATATTTGTAGTGACATCCATGAAGCTAATAACACATTGCAAAGTGTGATCATTAATTCTAATGGTGATGGTCGTCAATAGAATATTAGTATTCCTTGGTGCATGATGGAGCAACAAATAAATATTGTAAAAGAGGTCTTCAGAAAAATCAGGTTTCTGACAGGGTTTTTGTCTAACATAAAGAATATCTTAATGACAAAATGTGATTTTGGTGGGGTTAAAACACATGACTAGAATACATTCATTAAGGTAATTGTGAGTTTTTATTATATTTTGTTATTGGTATGCACTATTTTATTAATTTTATTCTCTTATTTGGAAATAAATAATAATTATGTGTTTTTCGATATAGCATGTTCTACCCTTATCTCTCCTAGACGACTTTGACAACAACATAAAACAAATTATTTATGTTCTTGGAAAATACATGAGGTAAGTAATTAATGTTTTATATGGAAAATGTACTTAGTACATGATTTGTAGTAGAACTTATTGAAATATTATGTTTTACCCGCAAATTTTATATATGGCTTGATATTATTTTATTGAATCATTTGTAGGTGGATTTCCTCAAAAGAAATCCATAAAGAAGATATAAGGTATTGGAAGAGAGAAATTCCCCGACTAATGTGTGAAATGCAACAGTATCTACCTCCAGCATTTTTCAATGCATAAGAACACTACCTCATACACCAAGTTGAGGAGATTGAATTATGTGCACCGGTACACACAAGGTCGATGTGGATGGTGGAGAGGTAGTTGAAGTCATTGAAGGATATTGTTAGACAAAGAGCATGTCCTAAGGGTTCTATGGTTGAGGGATATATGGTATATCAATGCATGGTGTATATTAGTGAATATCTACCTAAATTAGCAGAAAATATGAATGTGCCTCGCATTTGGCATCTCAACTCCATCAACAAATTTGAAGGGGAGGTCCTATTGGGGAAAGGTAGAATGAGGACCGTGAAAGGTAATTATTAGATTTTGTGGAATTAATGTATCATGTATTTTCTCAATTTTATTTTATCATACTGATTTTTTATTTTTTTATTAATCCTGCATATTCAACTATATTAAACTATGCATGTAATGATATCTAATTAATGATAATGAATTGTTATTTTTTCATATAGTTGCTTGAGTGTGGGGTTCTTTACATTTATACATTGCAAACAACCTTAATTGGATGGAGCATTGGATAGAATATTGTGAAGAATGCTTTGGTATGTTATCATGGGAAGGGGTCAATGAGATGATTAAAACAACTCATCATCATTGACATCAATTTCCTGATCTTACGTCGCAAAAGGGAAGTTGATTTAGCCTATGGTTTAAAAGATAAAAAGGCAAGTAAATTGTTTACCCACATTTTTCTAGTTACTTCCCATTTTTTCAATGTATTTGGTTTGTTTAAGTTTTCAAATTATTTTTCTAAGTCCTATATGATGTTTATTAATTCACAATGTATTTTTTACTTGTTTTCACTGTTGTAATTGAAACATTCCGAGGCTATGTGGTGTAATGGTCGTAAATTTCGTATGAAAATGTTGGATAATAAGATGAAAACCTCATATTGTTGGATAATTGCAGTGTTTAAGTTCACCAATGTTTCCTCTAGAAGTGACAGACATCCAGAAGAAACTGAGAATAGGCACTATGGGCATTTGGAGGACATAATTGAGTGTGATTTTAATTTGTTTAAAATAGCTTTGTTTGAGGTGAAGTGGTACAGGCTACGGATGCATGAACGTGATCCTGAAAGAACTATTACTGAGAATGCTAATGGATTTACCATGGTTAATAAAAGGGCATTTGAATTGGGTACAGAGCCTTATGTTCTTCCAAGTCAGTGTGAGCAAGTCTTTTACTTAGAGGTACCAGGTAAGGCAGGTTGGTCAAAAGTTATTAGATATGATCCAAGAGGAAGACCGGTAAAGTATAATTATGTAGATGATGAAGATAATTATGAAGAAGAAGAATATGATGATGATTCATATTAGGATCAGTTGGCTGCAGTCGATGTGTTCGATGAAGAATTTGAAGAGGTTGATCATCCAAATGTATTAGACTATGATCTCATTGACGATGTAGATGACTATATTAGCGAAGATGCCATTTATGATTATGTTGATGTGAATGAGCCATTCATGAATATATATTCTAAAACAGATGTTGAGTTGGATGAAGAAGAAGATCATGAATGATATTTAATTGTTGAAGAGTAGAGGCACCTGTCTATATCTTTTATGTCATGATGATATTTATATGTTTTTATTTCCAAATTCCTTTTTTATATGTCTTTATTTCCAAAGTGCATACCCAAGAAAAGCGTTGATTTGTTGCTGAAAACCTCTTTATGAGCAGAATTTCCAAGCCTGAAAATCAGTCTGCGGGGAGAATTTATGAGCCTGAAATACATTCTGCGTGCATCACTTCACCTCCACTTCGAACTTGGATAACCATGGTTGAACTTCAAACAGGGGCGTCCATCATGACGAGAGCAGTTGAAATGCGGGCATCCTCCTTTGCAACCCGAGTTGAAACACAGTCATCCATTGATGATAGGGTAAAAGTAAAAAAATTCTAGGAGAAATCTTATGCATGGAGAGATGCAAAATTGTGGCCACTCGGTATGAAAACTATCCTAAGGAAAGCATAGGTTTTCAACCTTTTATGGGGAATGTTTAGTTATGTTGATGAGGAGATAGATGAGGCAATTTTGAAATATGATGTTGGGAATACAAAACTTGTAATTTTTGGGAAGCGGGTATACCTCGACCCTGATTTGGTTACCCGAGCTACAAATATTCCAAGTAGAGGGGGAGCAATTTTAAGCTCAAGGAAAACCATCGGACATGGGAAGAACCAGATGGCCAGTAAAATTTGTGGGTGAGAAGTAAATATTCAAAGGAATGGTTTAAAAATGCAAGATGTACCTCCCAAAATATACAAAACTTTGATTCAGATTCTCCTTAGTACAATTGTGAATCATCACAGGGTTGACATTTTGAGTGGATGTATGCGAGTAGTGATACATTGGGTGGAAGATATACCTATAGATATTCCTTATCTACTGGCTAAAACTCCACTCTACCCTGTGAGAGAGCCAATTAAGGAAGGTTAAATTTAGTTTCCCAGGAACACTTCAAAAAATTATTGATTTATGTCGACCCTATGCTGCTAAAACAGAGATTGGCGATATCAAACAGCGTGGAAAAATATCTATGCCAAAACCACCTGTTCATAAAACATACATTGGGAAATGCAAAAGAAGGGAACATAATGAGGAATTTCCCATACAGTCTCCTCAGCAGAACAAGGAATTAGTACAATATCCTAAGCACTATGGGGAGTTACCATTACACCCCACTGAATAGAACGAGGAATTGCCTATACAAATTCCTGAGCACCATGGTGAATTACGAGTACAGTATCCTGATTTGGTCACAAATAATGAAATTCATGATGCCATAAATTTGAAATATTTTAAGGGGCATGTAGATAGAGTTCATTGGGAGGAGGTGAGAAGCAACAAAATGGAACAAAATACTACTCACTTTTCCATTCCTTAAGACATTATTGATAGAATTCCTCCTAAACAATTGGTAATTGAGTATGATTGTTCTTCCAAATAAGAATCATGGGCTTCTGCTATGCATTTAGACATTGCATCATATAAGTTTTATAGTAGGTACATGTTCATCCGATATGATAAATGGAGCATTTTAAGGAACAACTCCCTATATATGCAATTGGGTGGAAGAGTGCTTGTGAAAAGATGATAATATTTTACAATGCCTAAAACAGATAGCATCATTGCAGAAGACAGTTGTGGATAATCATTTCAGAGGAGACAGAATTATAAAAAGGAAAGAAGAAATGGTTAAATTATTATCCAAACAAGTAGATAAACACAATGATGTTGCTGAAAAAGCAATTCTGTCTGTGAGGGTTTCGTATGAAGAGGCTTTGGAAAAAACTAATGCTGAAGTGAGTGAACTCAAAGAAGAGTTGAAAAAAAGACCACCTATTCTCAATGTACCACCAGTGAGGATAGAAATGGGTCCTTTACAGGTAATTGAGAAGAAAATTAAAGAATATGAATAGGTAATACAAGAATATCAGTTGAAGTTGAAAGAGTGGGAGGGAAGCCATGGAAAAAAAGTTGGAGAATTAGAATCAATAATTTCCAATTTGAGAAAAACCATTTGTAGGCAAGCTGATAAGCCAAAAGGAACAAGGTTAGCAAGGATCTCTAAAAATTTAAAACCTAAAAAACAAAGTAGAGGAAAAACAATTTCTGGTGAAGAAGGTGGTGAGGGTGAAGGGGAGATGATTGTAAGGGTAAGGGTAAGGGAAAAACAAAATAGGTACAATGTCCTTAGAAGAGTGGGAGAATTCCTTAGCACGTCGAGAGAATATGCTACAAGAAAGCTTCTCAATGAGCCTTGCACTAGGTGATTTGTATGGCTCATCACCGTTACATAAAGAAATGAAAGAGAAGATGGCCAGGAAAGATGCAAAAATAAGGGAGCTAGAATCAAAACTCTTAGAAGATAGAAAAGTTCAGCATTTGGGATGTGATTTGGAAATTCAGACACTTAAATCCACAATTGCTTATTTGGAGAAGGAATTAAAAGGGCCGGCTGTTGCGATGAGTGCAATTCCTATCCTTCCCAACGAGACAGAGTTGAGGGGAAAAGAATAGGAGAAAGAATCACATAATCTGAAATGTGAATTGACTGAAGTTAAAAATCAGTTGAAACATACCAGAGACAAATTGGAGTTCAAGAACAGGAATCAACGAAGTATAAGAAAAATGTGGAAATGTCGAACAAACTGATGGCGGAGAAAAATGTTTTTCTTGAAAATTTTTTAAAAATTTCATAGAGAGTTAAAGAGCTTGAAAAGAAATTGCAATAAGTGCCTTGTCCAACTCCAATACAATTACAGTCTTCTACCAAAGGAAAGAGAGACAATTCAGATTTGTCTTCTGCTTAAGAGGATGGATTGTAGCCATCTCTAAAACATGCTAGACATGTATAAATCAATGTATATATGTATTTATCAACAGTTAATGAAAACAAATATTTGCATGATGGAGTTTTGTATTTATCAGCATATAATGAAAAATGCTTTTTAGTTGGCATATCAATGCATATATGTATTTATCGAAAGTTAATGCATTATTTTTTTGTATGATAGAGTTTTGTAATTATCGACATATAACATAACATTATAGAGAATTCATCTCCAAATCCAATGTTTTTAGTGATCAATATGAGACTGCTCATAGGTTGTGAAAGAAAGCACCAATCTCTTCGAAATAAATTAAATTTATGTATGTTAATTAAATAATAAACTCTCCTATGTTTATGTCTCTTATTTATTTCATATTTTTTTAATTGACTGGCTGAGCAATCTCTATTTAAATCTCTGGTTTGTGCGGGCATCTGAAAAATGTTTTTATTATATATTTTTAAGCTATGTAGATCCCCGTACTAAAGGATCGAACCTCGTACCTTATTCTAGACGGTTGAAGTAGATCCCCGTTGAGCTTTCCAATCTTCAGCTTGAATTGTTATAGCATGTCCTCAACAACAAGTAAACAATACAAGCATACTATATTTCATGGTGTTAGATCTATTCTAGCATATATAATCAATAATGTATAAGCATTTGACATATTCCAATGGATGCAACATTCATTCAAATACACATTACTGGACAAGAAAAGATATTTCTATTAATATGAATCATAGATTACAAGTGACAACCTCTGACGGCACGTCTGCGAAGCGGAGAAACTGAATCCCCCACTTGGGCCTCCACCACCTCAATCCTCCATCACTCCGATAGCAAGCTCACTATCAAAGGCAAACTTGGGAAGAAAACAACAGTGCTCCAAAGGGACAAAGGGATACAGACTCAAGTATAGTTCTGGCAACAATGGACTATAGTTTCGGTACTCTCAATTCTCTCTTCTTGTTTTCAATGTCTCAATGGTTCCTTATATAGCTTT
>LPNX010645222.1:11404-55862 GCA_001517045.1 Pseudotsuga menziesii
GACTGTTGGAATATATTAAACCCACTCATAACTTAGGATAAAATAATTAGTCATTATTTGATTAATTATTCACCCACTAGCTTAATTAGTTGGCATCCACTTGCACCTTAAAGTAAATACATGCCATCTATATCCTAGGAATGATTTATTTCTAATTCTGGGTTGATCTTGACCACCTTTTGACCATCCATAATTAGTATACATGAGTTTATAGCAGATTCTGCTTTATTCTACTTTTTCTGCTTTTCTTGCTTTTCTATGGATAAGATAAAAGCTAGTCAACTAGGAAACTGGAAGCTTTTGTTTCCAACCCATCCTCCATTAGTTTTTCTCCATTTTCTAGGATTAACTTTTTTTTTCAATCTCCTTAACAACTCACTCATGCTTTTGCTAACTCGTGAGGTCCTTGATAGATTTGGGAAGCGCTTTAGCCACCTATGGGGGTTTGCTATATTTTGGTAAGTCAACCTTTTTGAGCTTTATGAGTTGTTTCCATAGAATTCAATTTTCCTATGAGGGATGTACTATTTATGTACACTATTATTCATCATTATTCAATGGAAGGATACACACCAATATTCATTCATGTGATTTAGTCGCTTTTCTTCTCTTTTTTTTTCTTGTGTATGCTTGTGAGAATTCTTAGTAGCAAGATCTATTTCATGTGCTTATTCTTAGCATAATTTCTCATATCATTGATATATTATTTCTACATGGTATCAGAGCTACAAGGTTGATCAAGTTCTACAGAGTTGAGGAGCGCTTCCAGTCTCATATTTCTTTCTGAAGAAGAGCTTGTCTAGCTTAAAAGATTTTCTCCTAGTTTGTTTTTGCAGGTTGAAGAGAGTATCTCCTAGAGAATATCAACAACTTCAATATGGATTCAAAATTTCCTCTACTATCTCCTTTCAACCATGCTGATTGGACGCCAAATATGAGTGCATACTTGAAGAGGCAATGTCTCTTTGATGTCTCCATTGGTGCATTGAGTGAACATGAGTCTTATGAAGAGAAGATTGATTGGCTAAATAATTGTGATAGAGCTTATGGAATTATGTGTTTTGGAATGTCTCCAAATATATATCATCTCATATATTCTGCTGAATATCCATTTGAGCTTTGGAAAATTTTGGACAAAGCTTTTGGTTTGCAGGAAATTGAAGATGAAGCATGGAGCAAACCTAGCATCTCCTCTTGTTCTCTCTCTCAAGATTTCTTGCCCTCTACATTCTCTGATGAATTTGATAATGATGAATAAGTTTCTCATACAATTCATGTTGCTGCTGCCCTCTTTGATTTGAATGCTTCCTCCTTCAATCAAGAAGCAAATATTGAAGAGCCATATTTTTCTGTGTCTCTTGAAGGTGATTTTTCTTCTTGTGATACTAATGAAGAAAAATAAGTAACATATGGAGATGCTGCTGATATTGATGTTTATTATGATCCTATAACCCATTCATTGTTATCTAAATATCCTATCTTAGATTCTGAAATCTATGTGCCATATTCTTCACACCTTGTGCATACCTCTCTCATTGATGGTGCACAACCCAGTGACTTCCAGGATGTTTGCTTAGCCACATCAAGCCTTATGTGTGTCATACCAATTACCTTAATTGATCTCATGTGCTTCAGAATCTTGTCCTTTTTTCTTGGAATCAATACTCAGAGCCTTCTTGAAGATTGTGAACATCTCATTCTTTCCTCCTTTCATACAGAGGATTCATTACCAGTGTATTCCCATGAGTCTATTGATATGCTTATATGTGATCCTTTGGATTCTAATTTAGAAGCATATTTTTAGGTTGATACACATATAATACCACCATCCATACCATCTACCATACCTCTGAATAATCCAAAGACTATACAAATCCCAAGCTCACTAGTTGATTCCTCATTGGTCTCTTATGCAGTGATATTTATCTTACATGGTTTGAAGTCTTTCCTATATTTCAGTGGATGGTTATCCATGTCCTTAGTAATATTTGGACTGATATTAAACATGTTTGGATATGTTCTAAACACTTATGGTTCATATATTGTGCCCATCCATCATTCAGATTTTTACACCTATCAGTTTTCCCCAATTGCTCATAATTTTCCTAGTCTAACCCTATATCCTCATGGAGCCACTAAATCCTTTGTCCTTTCTCTTCCATATGCTAATATTTCTGATATATCAGAGTTTTATCAGCCTCATATCATATCTATACAGGTGCTACATCATATTGGAATATTGACATGTGATCCACATCACAATTTTGCAGCTATTCAGGGAATTAGGTGTGAAATAAATTGTCTTAATTTTTGTACTCTTTGGAAAGGAGCATGCACAGATCTATTTTCCATTTCAGATTATGTTTTCATATCAGATTTTGAAATCAGAAAGAAGCATTCAGATAATGCTCCTACTTCATCAGTTGATGAGATACAAGGAGTCTCTCCTCTTCCTTCTTGTAGGTTCTACACTCTAACGCATGATCATGGAGTTAATGATTTCTTCAGTAAGTCCTTCATCCAGAAGCAGTTCAGTCAGCTCATTAAAGTGAATATGAAGATATGTTGAATACATATTTCAAATTTTGTGCCTTGTCCTATCTTGAGGGAGGATTTTACCCATGTGGTTTTGCCTCTGTCCTCAGTTTTCTGGACATAATAATTGTTAAAGGGTGACCATAGCCTTGTTGCTGGGCCCTATGTGCATCTATATTTCTTGTCATACCATCACAAAGTCATACTTATAGAGGGGTGTTGGAATATATTAAACCCACTCAGAACTTAGGATAAAATAATTAGTCATTATTTGATTAATTATTCATCCACTAGCTTAATTAGTTGGCATCCACTTGCACCTTAAAGTCAATACATGCCATATATATCCTAGGAATGATTTATTTCTAATTCTGGGTTGATCTTGACCACCTTTTGACCATCCATAATTAGTATACAGGACTTTACAACAGATTCTGCTTTATTCTACTTTTTCTGCTTTTCCAGCTTTTCTATGGATAAGATAAAAGCTAGTCAACTAGGAAACTAGCAGCTTTTGTTTCCAACCCATACTCCATTAATTTTTCTCCATTTTCTAGGATTAGCATGTTTTTTCCATCTCCTTGAAAAATCACTCATGCTTTTTCGAACTCGTGAGGTCCTTGATAGATTTGGGAAGTGCTTTAGCCACCTATAGGGGTTTGCTATATTTTGGTAAGTCATCCTTTTTGAGCTTTATGAGTTGTTTCCATACAATTCGATTTTCCTATGAGGGATGTACTATTTATGTACACTATTATTCATCATTATTCAATGGAAGGATACACACTAATATTCATCTCTTCATTCATGTGATTCAGTCTCTTTTCTTCTCTCTATTTTTCTTATGTATGCTTGTGAGAATTCTTAGTAGCAAGATCTATTTCCTATGCTTATTCTTAGCATCATTGCTCATAGAATTGATCTATTATTTCTACAATGACTACTATGTATCTTTTCCAATTTTAACAGTTCATTTTCTAGAACATATCTTATGAAATGGTACTTGAGATGTATATGTTTAGTCTTTGAATGAAAGGATAAGTTATTTGCAATATGAATGGCTCTTTGTATGTCACCGTACAACATTCTATTCCCCTTCTTCTTACTCAATTCATCCATGAACCTCTGCAACCAAATCATCTCTTTACTAGCCTATATAGCAGCAACATACTCTGCTTTCGTTGTTGAAAGTGCAACAACCTTTTTTAGTTTTGAAATATAACTTACTGTTGTTCCACCCACAATAAATACAAACCCTCTGGTGCTCCTCTTACTATATTTATCACCTTCCATATATACATCAACATATCCCTTTTGAAAAGTGTATGAACCTCCAAAACATAATGCATGAGAAGTGGTACCTCTCAAATACCTGAGAATCCACTATAATGCTTTCCAATGCTCTTTACCTAGATTGTTCATATATTTTCTCACAACTCCCACTGCATGTGTAATATCTGGTCTTGCGTACACCATGTCATACATTAAGCTACCAACTACTAATGAATAGGGAATCTCGAACATGTATTCTATCTCGTCCCGTGTCTTACGACTCATCTCCTTACTTAGTTTGAAATGGCTAGACAAAGGTGTACTAACTAGTTTGCATTATGTATTCTAAACCTCTCCAACACCTTTTCTATGTTCTCACCTTGAGACAATGTCAATTTGCGATTTTTCCTGTCTCTTGTTATTCTCATACAAAGGATTTGCCTTGCAGCAATCAAATCCTTCATCGCAAATGATTTATCTAGTTTCCTTTTGAGCACTTTTATATCTTACATGTTAGATCCCACAACAAGCATGCCATCCACATACAATACCAAGATAATCTATCTTCCATTATCTATCCTCTTGAAATAAACAAAGTGGTGAGACTAACATCTATTATAACCCTTTTCTGCCATAAACGTATCAAATTTTAAAAACCACTTCCTTGGAGCTTGCTTCATGCCATACAAACTCTTTTTCAATTTAGAAACCAAATTTTCCTCCCCTTTGACCTCATACCCCTGTGGATGTTACATATAACTCTCTTCCTCCAAATCCCCATGGAGATAGGTTGTTTTTAGATCTAATTGTTCAAGATGCAAATATTTGACCACCACTAGACTTAAAATAGTCCTAATTGAAGTCATTTTAACAAAATGAGAAAATATTTCATCAAATTCTATACCTTTATTTTGTGCAAACCCCTTTACAACAAGTCTATCCTTGTACTGCTTCTTGCCTCCATCTTCTTCCTTAAACCTGTAAACCCATTTATTTTGTGATGCTATTTTTCCTGTAGACAACTCAACCAAATCCCAAGTCTAGTTTCTTACCAATGAGTCCATCTCCTCATTCATTCCTTACTCCCACTTATTTCTAGTTTATACTTACATTGCCTCTTCATAACATTTTGGTTCACCATAATCATTCATCAATAAATAACATAGTGAAGGAGAGAATTGTTCAGAGGGTCTACTTAACCTGGTTGATCTTCTTACATTTGTAGTAGTTTGAGGTACCTGTTGCTGCTCTTGATTTTCTGGCTCCTTTGGAACTTCATTTTCTTTGACTTCATCAATCATTGTGTACTATGTGTTTTCTTTTCCTCTATCTTTCCCTTTTGTTAGAATTAATATGCCATTGGTATTCAATCAATGAGTGCTATTAGATTCTTAATTATTTGTAGTGAAAAGGAATGAATAATACCCACTGAAGAAAACAAATCTCATACGAAACAGACAAGAATTGCTCAATATAATTACAGTATAAACTTCATTAATTCCTGTAGTATACAATGGTGTTACATAAAGGAGAATTCGAATCATGTGGATAAGATTCGAATATACCAACTCAACATGACTGCATGGCTACGTGGAAGTGTCTAAATCACTATCAGAGTTCACTAGGATAACTACAGATGTCTAATTCAGTCTCTCCATCAGTTTTAATAAGTTAAACTAGTTGAACTCATGTGGTAGGTGAGAAGTAGGTGTGAATTTGTGCCTTCCCACATGCATCCATGCAATAATAGCGCTAACTGAACCGGAGGACATATAATTGAATGTAACTAGAGCATATCTTAGCTTGACTAGTTACCAACTGCCAACAACTGAAGGAGGTTGGTGCCGACATTCCCAGTGGCTCCTAAAATTTAGGGATTGGTATAGGAGGAACATTAACTGATGCATGAAGGTGCAGTCAGTTACAGTTAACCTACACATGTGTTCCCCACACTCTAGTGACTAGTATAGGTGGCCCCATTAGGCCAAGTGGACCCAATGGTACTAGTGGACCAAATAATAACTAAATGACTCCTAAGTTAGGAAAATATAATCTAATAGACCAGTTTGGAAAAGGGATGATTATAAATCCTAACACCCCACTCCCTTAATCCTAACTTGGACAACTGGGGGCCCTGGAAACAAGGCCAAAAGTCACCCATATAAAATCTAAAAGAATTAAAAAATTATGCTTAATAAACCGAGAAAATAGGGGAAAACCTCATGGGAATCCCCCCCCCCCTCAAGATGAGCAGTGAATCAAGGAAACAAGTTTTGAATAAAACTTTGTGGAAATTTTCCTGCAATAGCAAATGCAGTATCTTGGTTCTTCTGTGCAGAAACATCTTGAGACTGTGCATGTGAACCTAAGAATCCAAACTAAATAATTATATCTGGAGGAATGTTCCTCTTTAGAATAAGAATAATATGCTCAACTGAATAAAAATATAGATAGTTTCTAGATGAAAACTAGACCCATGTAGAGCAATTGAAATCAACTGATAAGAGAGAAAAAGTGTTTGAGATATAGAACCATGTGAGGAACACCCAAGTAACTGATATATTGCAGCCTTTAACATCAAACCATGTGAGGTAAAATCATTTCCAAGTGTTAGGAGCAAGTGTCTAGGCGAATGCAGAATCTCTCCATCTTTACTAGTTCTATGAGGAGATGAGCATGTGATCAAATAGATAGGTAGAGAATCCCTAGGAATGTGAAGAGAAAATTCTTGAGCTCCATAATTTGATATAGCTTCATAAATAACCAATGACTCACAAAATATAATATCATCAAACTCATAAAAGGAAACTAACATCAAATCCCCAGCAACAAGTTTGAAGGAGACTTGCGGTACTTGATTTGTCACACCAAAATTGATGAGACAAGCTACAAGCATGACTGAAGGCTCTTGGAAATTAAAACTTGAACCAAATAATATCATATCAGATCCAAATAAGATAATATCATGTCTAAATAAGTTCATATCAGATCCAAAAGTGTGGAATGACATCAAATCCCCAGCAACAATTTTGAAGGAGACTTGCGGTACTTGATTTTTCACACCAAAATTGATGAGAACAGCTACAAGCATTACTGAAAGCTCTTGAAACTTAAAACTTAAACCAAATAAGATCATATCAGATCCAATAGTGTGGAACAATGGTTCCAAGTGCCCCACCGAAATGGTAGATGCACACTCTTCTCCCTTTTCAACAAAATTCTAAATATTGGTGCATGCAATCATGTAGAAATTTGCTGGAAGCTCAAGATCAAAGGGAGTGTATGGATTAATCCTAAAATATGATATTTCTTTCAAAATATCCAAATATTTACAAACTATAATATCAACAAACTCATGATATAAAACTGATATTAAATCACCAACAATAATTTTGAAAGAGACTTTTGGTACTTGATTCTTCACACCAAAATTGATGAGAACAACTACAAGCATTACTAAAATATCTTGAAACTTAAAAATTAAACAAAATAATATCATATCATATCCAAATAATATCATATGATATCCAAATAGGTTCATATCATATCCAAGAGTGTGCTCCACCGAGATGGTATGTGCACAATTTTCTCCTTCTTCAAAATTTAGAGTATTGATGCATGCAATCATGTAGGAATTTATTGGAATCTCTAGATCAATGAGAGTGAATGGATCAATCCTAAAATATGTCATTCTTTCCAAAATATCCAAATTATTACTTTATTTCACACCAAAAACATCATTAGAGATAGAGAAATCAAATTCCTCTTTATTTTCTGAAACAATCACCGGTAAACTATGCACATAATTTAAAATAGAAGAATCACTTGAGAATTTTTGCATAGAATGGAAGGAGAGTTTTTATTTAATAATAGAGATTCAGATGTCTTCTTTTGGATCATCCATATGAGAATATGAGATATCAGGTATCTCATAAAATTTTGGAGCAGGAAAAGAAGGAGTCACTCCAAGGAGACTTTCTTCAATTCAAATTGACTGTGTGGAATATTCTGCTTCTTCTTCATCTTGAACAACTTCAGCAGAGAGAGTAGAGGCTGAGAATTTTGAATAAATAACTATTGTGGTTCTGGGTGTGCTCTCCAAATTTCTATAATGATTCTCATTGTTCTTTCCAAAGGTTTTATCCAATTCTGTCCAGAGATCCTTTGGGTATTCATCAGAATCAATAAGGTAGCACAAGCTTGGAGGAAAGGCCAACCACATTTTTCGAAAATATATATCACCGTAATTTATCCATTCATTTTCATCTTGATAAGACTCTTTACCAATTCCAATAGATACATCATAGAGACCTCGTCCCTTTAGAGATTAAATCATCTTCAATTTCCATTATGAATATCTTGTGAGTGGAGTAAGAAGAGGAACTAGAAATATCGAATCCATATGAAGTTGAACTTGCAAAATATCACTGCAAAACCAAAAACAATTCACACTATGTCAGAATCAATCCTTCCCTCTCGACATGTACACTTTTTTTGTTAAAATTCTTTATAATTGCTTAGATGATATCTTAAAACAATTTGGCACTAGAAGATCACTAAAAGAACAACATGCAAAAAAACATAAGAAAACAAGAACACAAATATTTTCCTCAGGGAAACCACAAGGGAGAAAACCCTGCAAAAATTCCTTAGTATAGAACTCAAGCAATGCAGTGAAAAATATAGACAACAACCGCTTCCTCCTTCTTGGTGCGCTACTACTTCTCTCTTTTGATAATACTAGCTTGAGTGAGTGAGTACAAATGAAGAGGAGAGCCCTCCTATTTATATTCTTTTGTTGACTTGACCTCTAACTTGGTGGGGTCGACTTCACTAGCTGTTAGGAACGACTTGTCCAACTGGACATTACAAATAGCATTTATTATATTGACACTTGGGTACTAATGAACCAACTTACATCCAGAGGTTTACATTGAATCCTTTAATGATTCTAACAAGATCAAACTCAAATCCAATAGGAGGAATACAATACAAATAGAATATATTATGAAGTTACATTATTTTGACACTCCCTCTTAACTAGGAAGGTATTCAAATATAGTAGCAACTGCTATTATTACAACTATACAAATGACTGGTGATACTCTATATGTCATAGGAAGTTTTGTCACAACAACATACATCTTCATCATCGATCTTGCTTGGATCTTTTTCTGTAATCATCTTTCTTCAATCTTCTTCTTTTCATCTTCTAGAACATATCTTGCAGTCATCTTTTGAATCATCCAATGGTCAACATCATCTTCTAAATCATTCACTGGTCATCATCAATGTGTGAAAATTGAACCATCATTTGTATCATCATCTGAACTATCATCATTTGTATTGTCAGTATGTGAATACTAAACCATCATCATCTGTATCTTCAGTATGGGAATATTGAACCGTCATCATCTGCATCTGCAATATGTAGATACTGACCCATCATCATCTGCATCTTCAGTATGGGAATACTGAACCGTCACCATCTGCATCTTCAGTATGTAGATACTAAGCCATCATCATTTGCATATTCAGTATGTGAATACTGAACCTTTATCATCTACATCTTCAGTAGGTAAATACTAAACCATCATCATCTACATCTTCAGTATGTGAATACTGAGAAAATCATCATCTACATCATAAGTTTGATCAACTGTATCTTCAGTATGCGAATACTGAATCACCATCATCTATAACTTCAGTATATGAATACTTAAACATCATCATCTGTCTCTCGAATATGGAAATACTGAAGCATCATATCTGCATCAATAATGTGTAAGTACTGAAACAATCAACAACATCATTAGCATATTAGTGCTAAGGAACATATCATCTGTAATGCTAGGTCATCTTCTGCATTACTAACATAGAGATGATGGAACATCACAAAAATCATCATCAGTATAGAAGTACTGAAAATATGATAGTAAACATCTCAGCATCAATCAATCATCAATCAATCTTCTCAGCAATCAGTTGTAACCATCTCTATAGCAATCAACTTTAACTATCTCAATAATCATCTCAACAATCAACTGTAACTATCTCAACAATCATCTCAGCAATCAACATTGTGAGTACATTGTACACATCTCATTAATCATCAGTATAACCAATACTGAAACATATATCTCAATTGGTACAATAGTAATCAAAAATCAACATATCAATCATCAGTCACCAGTATAACAGTACTGATCTAACATCTCAACAATCATCAGTATAACAATACTGAGCTAACATCTCAACATTCATCAGTATAACCATATTGAATTAACATCTCATCAATCATCAGTATAGAAATACTGAACTATTATCTCAACAATCATCAGTATAACAATACTGAACTATCATCTCAACAACCATCTGTATAACAATACTGAGCTCATCAGTATAACAATAATGAACTACACATCTCAACATATCAATGCTGAACCAATCATATCAATAGCCATCAGTATAAAAATATTGAGCTAAACAATCATAAGTAAAATAATACTGAACTACACCTCTCAACAATATAGAAATAATTTAACAACCATCCTTCCCTCTAACCATCTCGGAGCAGCATCAAGGTGAGTTCTCTGGTAGATCCACCTGGACATTTTGTCTAACTTACTAACCCTTTCGAGCCAACAAGCCTAGTTAGACAGATGGATCTTACTGGGGACCAACAAGATTTGTCTTGGCTTACAAACCAACTTGGGTTAAACTGATCTAGCCAGACATACAAATACCCCTAGGATCAACATGCTTCGTTTCACTAACCCTTTCGGGCCAAACTGTCCTAGACAGAATTACCCTACTCTATACTGAGATACTCACCACTGCATCCTTCTTCCATCTACTGCCACTCCCTCTTTAGAGAGAGGTCCTTTTGGACTACACCAAGCTTGTCTCGAAAGTATTCAAACTTTACATGAGCCAGAGGCTTAGTCAACACATCTGCCACTTGTTCCTTTATAGGAACATACTTGGGCTTGATAGCTCCTTTCTTAACCATGTCTCGAATGAAGTGATATCTTACTTCAATATGTTTTGAATTATCATGAAACACTAGATTTTTTGTCATCTTGATACAACTCTAATTATCACAAAGGATATCAGTAACATCTATTTCTTCATCAAATAAACCTTTCAACATCTTTCGAAGCCATACTGATTCACTACAAGCTGAACAAGCAGCAATCTATTCTACTTCTGCTATGCTAAGTGCAATACTGGTCTGCTTTCTACTGAACCAAAAGATCATTCCTGATCCCAAACTAAAAGAACCACTCGAAGTACTATTTCTGTCTTTAGCACTTCCTGCCCAATCTGAGTCTGTGAACCCATGTAAATTGATCTCGTTGTCTGAGGTATATTTGAGGCCATAATCTAAAGTTCCTTTTAGATACCTCATCACATGTTTTTCTCCTATTAGGTGAATATGATTGGGATTCACCATGTACTGACTTAGTGTGTTTACAACAAAACAAATATCAGGTCTTGTATTGGTTAAGTACATCAGTGAACAAATAATCTATCTGTATAGAGTAGCATCTATAAATTTTGATGTATCATAATTTAGTAACTTCAATTTTGTTGTCATCAGAGTGGTCATAGCCTTACAATATAGCATTCCAAACCTCTTCATAATTTCTACTATATATTTCCCTTGGTTTAGGAAAATATCATCTGGGGATTGCCAAAATTCAAGACCTAGAAAGTGCTGCATCATTCCAAGGTCTTTCATCTCGAATTTTGTAGCCAGCTTCTTCTTGCATTCAATGATGAGTTTATCTTCTCCTGTTAGGAATAAGTCATCCACATATAAAAGTAGTATCATAAGCCCATCATTCTCAACCTTATAGTAAAGTTTAGAATTTTCCTTACTCTTGGTGTTAAGCCATGAACTTGTTTTCTTCAATTTTATATTTTGCTTGTGATTTTTGTTTTAATTTTGATCATTAACTTACTTTCATTAAATTTTGGTTTAAAGTGAAATTTTGATTTTTGCCTTTAGATTTTTATTATTTTTTGTTTCCTTAGGTTCTGAAGGGTTTTATAGGATATATATTGATTAAAGGTTTCATAAATAAACTCTAAGAGCAAGGTTTACCATATAAACCTTATTTAAAATGGAATTAATGACTAAAAAAACGCCAAATTTGATTTTAAAACATTCTTGTAGCGCAATGGCTAAAATTTTACACTGCGGCGCTACAAGAATATCGTGGGCACTAATTTTGTCATTTTTTTCGCCAAATTTTCCCATGATTTCGCTCCTGGATGACTAATCACATGTGTAAACAGTTTTGGATACGTGTTTCATCAGAAATAATCATGCAAACAGGTGTGGTTTATGACATGAAGGAGATCGTGGTTGTCAGGAGTTAGGGCTCGGCATATCGTGATAGGTAGAGGACCAAGCCGAGATTGATGGGAAAGAGGTTCTCCACATATGCATTATGAAGCTGGAGGCGAAGTGGAACAAATACAGCTACTAAAAATCCGGAATTTGCAGTTACAAAGGGAATTTAGGGTTTTCTTAGCACGCCAGTTGGAAGCAAATTGAAGACTTGAAGACACTTGGACAGTTAAATTCGATAGTCAGATAGTCCAAGGATTAATTTTAAACGTCTGCAGTAGGTCGGGAGTGAGGTATTCCGCGTAAACTTGATCGTGGCTGTTGAATTGGGGGTTTTTCCATTAAGGCTTGTTATGTTAAAATTGATTAAGGAAAACTATAATTCATGTTGTTAACAAGTTTTCAACGATCAGATATCAGTCTAAAAGGTTTTAGATGTTTTGGCAAGTGATAAGTTGAAAAACAACAGTTACATTGAACAATTTCCCTGACAAGACCAACAAATATGGTAGGGTGAAGGTCTGTACTGTTTGTGGCGACCAGGGTTTCACATATTTACTTGTTACCTGTAATAAATGCAATGAGTTAGCTGAGCATGTCAATTGCATGCAGACCTTGTCCGAGTATGTGCCAGAGGCTGATTGGTTTTGTGCTGAATGCAAGTTGAAGCAGAAAGTTAGCACACATAATATTGCTCTCATATCATCTCATCCCCTGTTTAAACAATCACAATATGAATCTAAGAGGCAAGCAGTTGAGAGTACTAATGCAGAAACCCTATTGCAAAGAGATAGCTCATTAGTGGCATGAGAAGGAGCCAAGGGTGCTATTTGTGCAGAATCACAACACATAGATGTCTCTATGCATTCGAGAGGTGGTCTGGCATCTAGATGAGCATATTGGATGTTAGTCAAGTTCAGCAGCAGCTTGGTTAAAGACCTTTGGTACTCTATTGACCTAAATTACCCAAGCCTGGTGCAAAACATTTCCTGCATTGACAATAGAAACAGACTGTTAAAAATTAAGAGAAAATAGCCAAGTAGAATCAAAGAAAGCTGACTGTCAAAACTCTAAAAAACTTGAGGGAAAAGGGCTGTTAGGTCATTAACAGGTTCTTAAAATTGCACAGAATTCAGCCATTGGAAAGCAAATGAAGAAAAGTGGGAAGACCAATAGGGCTGAGCCTACTGAGCTGAATTGGATTGACAAGTTTCCAGGTTGTGCAGAGCTCTTTGAGAATGCTGGGTGGTTGGACTTCTTTAAGAAGATTGATGGATATAACACCGAAGTCTCTCATAAATTTGCTAAATGTTATAACCAAGATATGGTATCATTCGAGACTCTGAAATTCAAATTGACTGTGGAGTTGGTGGCTGAAGCAATAGGAGTCAGAAATGAAGGAGAGTTGTGGTTCAAAAAGGTGCCTTTTACCTTCAATGCCCAAAGGTATATTTTACCTGGAATTATTCCAGACTGGAGCAAAGGAGTGCTCATTCAGAATTTCAAAGCTGAATGGGTGGAGCCCATCAAAGTCCTACAAAGCTACATTACCTGTGAAGGGAGGTATGCTTTTGTATTCAAGTATCATTTCAGGTTCTTACAGCACCTGGTTGGTGAATCAAGGATGAACCTCCCCTTCTTCTTGTTGAAGAGTTTGTAGAAAATGTCAAGTAGGGTCAAGGAGCATCATGACCACACTACACAATCCATCTTCCATCATGGATTGATCAAGCTTATGATCAGCACTGTTCTGAAAAGAGAAGGAAATACATGGGACTTCTTTCTCTTTTGGTCTGGGTTCCAAATTAAGTAGGAAGAACAACCTACCAAAAAGCATGTGGACAAGAGACAAACCCTAATTAGAAAATTAGGGCAAAAATTCAAGTCTGAAGATAAAAAATGTGTCAAAATTGAGGAAGTGACAGAACCTTCAAAGAAAGATGTTGAATCTTAGCAGCCTTCAATTGACAGTAAGGGAAAAGGTTTGCTGGTTATTGAAAAAGAAACTCAGCCTGTGCAAATTAAAGCACCAGCAGAGGCACTTATAGATGAAAAAATTGTTGTCACAGAGAAGGTTGCAGTAAAGGAAGAGGATGCTAAGGTCCAGCAGCAAAGCCCAATTACCATTTTATCTAAAGATGAAGGATACCTGTTGGAAGGAGATGAGGTGACTGTCAGTGCTGAAACTAGGGTTGGCACACACAAGGAGTTCTCCAGTCAAGAAGATAAGACAGTCATGCCAAATAAAAAGAAGATCAAGGTTAAAGCTATGGAGTTTTGCACAGTTATGAATCGAGGAAAAACTTTGAAGATGCTGGGAGAGCTTTCCCCAAGATGGAGACCTAAAACTAGGCCCAAAAACAAATTGAGGCTGAACATGAAAAAGATGCTAAACCCTAAGTTAAACACAAAAGCAGTAATTGTGCTTGATACTTATTCTTCAGATGAAAAGATAGAATCTAGCAAAGGTGATTGCAAAGGAAAGAAACCATTGAGGATAGTAGAAGAGTCCAGCCTCACTGAAACTAAACTATCAACTGTGTTTTTGGAATTAAGAGGTGAAATGTTGAAAGAACAACAGAAAGAAGAAATGGAAGCTTCTTATTCAGAAAATAAGTTGGTAATGGATGAAAATGCACCTGATGAGACAGACAATCAAGGAAATCCAAATGTTCATGGTGTGTCTACAGAGCTGCTTCCTGAGGATGAGAACATCTTCAGAAAGCTGAACATCCCATGGTTTCCTAGTGAGCTACAGAATACAACAGCAGGCAAGGTTTTTGACTCAGAAAAGGAGAATTTGCAAAGAGCCATCAAACAGTATAAGCATCAAATGGAGTACATGCAGGAAACCAATGATGGTTTAATCCTAGCTAATCAAAGACTTAGGGAGGAATTAGAGGAAGTAAATGATCATTACCAAGAGCTTACTGCAGTCTCCAGGGAGGCTCTAAAAAGGAAAAGAAGCACAGATTTACAGTGTGCAGAATTGAAGCTGACTATCAAAAGCATACAGCAGCAGAATGAGGAGCTTACAAGAAGGTTAACAGATATGGAAGCTGAGCAGCAGAGAGCTAGGAAGAAGGCCCAAGCCTTAGATGGAATAGCCTTATTAGCAAAAGCTGCCAAAGACCTTTGAAGTATTGTTAGTTAGGTAGTTACTTGTTATGTTTTTTTTGAAGAAATATTTTAATTTGTAAACTATAATTTTGACATTATCCCATCGATGAGTAGGCCAAAAACAGTTAGGGTTTAAACCCTAACTGAATTTTTGAAAAACAATATTTAGGAAGATCAGAAAGGGAACAAGGGGTTCGATTTTTGGCTGGCTTAAGGAGGTCTTTGATTGTTTATGAGCTAAGTACTTAACTCTCATGTGTATTTGATGAACATAATTATGAAATATATGATCCATATTACCCTTCAGTCTGTGTTTTGGCTTCATTTTTAGCTTGTTTAGCTGCATGATTGATAAATTCATTATTGGTTTATGGTTTCTTTGCTTGTAATGCTTGTTAGTTGTGAATGAACTTCAAGGTTATATTCTGTTGGTACATGGTGATTATATTATGCATCTTTGTTCTTCTTTATTTATGATTTAGTTCCTTCTTGGCTTATGAATGTATTCCCTTCAGTCACCAAACTTTATAACCAAGAAAACCTTTCAAAAACCCTAAACCCTAGTTTTGTTTGATTGAATATTTGAGATTGTGTTGGCTTGTTTCTTTGTGGCCTGGAAACAATTTCTGGCACAAACACTTGGTAAAACCTAAACTCATAAGGAATCCATCTATTCTTCCCTACCATGCTCTGGGTGCTTTTTTCAGCCCATACAATGCCTTTTTGATTCTGCATACGTAAGATTCTCGATCATCAGTCTCGAAACCTTGCGGTTGTTCGATATACACTTCTTCTTCTAGAAAGACATTTAGAAAATCTCTCTTCACATCCATTTGATGTAACTTCCATTTATTCTTGGATGCTAAGGAAAGGACAGTTATTATTGAAGTGTACCTAGCTACTAGAGCAAAAGTCTCTTCATAGTCAATTCCTTCCTTTTGGGAGAACCCTCTTGCTACGAATCTTGCCTTGTATTTTTCTATACTACCATCTGCGGAATGCTTTGTTTTGAAGATCCATTTTGAGGATACCACTGATTTGTATTTTGTTCTTGGGACTATTTCCCACACATCATTATTTATTATGGATTGGTATTCCTCGACCATTGCATCAACTTATTCCTTCTGTTTTGTTGCATCTTCAAAACAAGTTGGTTCTTTAGCAACTAGATCACTCATTAAGGCCATATAGCTGGGATATGACTTTGGATTCTTTCTTTCTCTAGTGGTTCCTTCTGGAATACCAAGTATTTTTTCTTCTTCAATTACATCACGATCCTAGGCAGGATTTCTCTTTCGATAAATTATTTCATTGGGCACTTCTTCAGGAAACTGAGGTTCAGTCATGTCATGATCCTCAGGTATCAGACTTTCTTCTTCATTCCCAACTGGTTTGAGATTTTCTGTAGCTTTGATAGTTTCATGTTCCTCTTCATCTTCTCTATCTTTCTTTGACTTTCTAAAAGCCGAGTCTTCGTCAAATGTTACATCTCTGCTAAGCTCAATCTTGGTATCCTAGGATATAGATCTGATAGGATTTTGACTGTTCACTATATCCCATAAACATTCCCTTATTTCCTGAAGGTTATAGCTTTGTTATTTTCCCCTTGGGAATATTAATATACATAGGGAAACCAAATATCTTTAGGTGACTTACCTCAGGATTTTCTCCGGAGAAAATTTCTTCTAGAGTTTTGTTCCCAAGGGCACTGTGGGAGATTCTACTCTGTACATATACTGGTGTTCTGGCTTCTTCTTCCCATAGGTACATTGGTAGATCTTGATAATGTATCATGGATTTTACTACTTCCATGATAGATCTATTATTTCTTTCTGCCGCACCATTTTGTTGAGGATGGTAGGGAATGGTGAGCTCCCTCTTAATCCCAACTTCCTTATAGAAATCATTGAATTCATTTGATGTGAAATATCCTCCATTATCTGATCTTAAAATCTTTATTTTACTCTTAGAAAGGTTTTCTATCAGGGGCTTAAACTCTTTAAACCTTTCAAACACTTCACCCTTCTTTTTCAAAAAATATATCCAAGTCTTGCGGGAGTAGTCATCAATAAAGGAAGCATAGTAAACATACCCGCTTAATGAATTTGTTTGCATTGGCCCGCATATATCCAAATGGATAATATCTAAGATCCCCTTTTCTTTGTTGTCACTCTTCGGATAGGGATTCTTAGTAATCTTTCCTTGTGTACATCCTTTGCATACACCTCCATGTTCTATCTGAATTTCTAGTAGGCCCGTCACAACCTTGCTTACTATTGGAAGAGCTCTGTAATGAACATCAGCAAGCCTTATGTGCCAAATATCACATGGACTTATTGTACTTGTTGCTAAAGATGAATTTGGATGTCCCTTCAGTTTGTAGAGTCCTCCTTCTTCAATTCCAATTTCTACTGCATCATTTATGGTCTTTCCTTTTGACCACATGAGAACTTTTCCATCTATGTAGGAAACTTTGAATCCTCTTTTTCCGAGGCTGAAATAGATAAGAGGTTCTTCTTTAGTCCAGGGAGATATAGGACATCCTTCATCTTCATGGATTTTCCAGAATCCAACTTATAGGATGCTTCTCCCATTCCTTTAATGTGATACTGAGAGTAATCTCCAAGCATTACTTTGTGTGGTGAATATTTTTGTACAAGGCATGATAATGAGTCCTTGTGACCTGTCATGTGTTTGGATGCACCACTGTCTACTAACCAGGCGTCATTTCCTGGTGAGACTGATCCTGCTAGGGCAGAAATCAATACATATTCTTCACTGGATTCTTCATCTTTCTTTGCTTCCTATTATACTTCTTGATCACTATCTTTAGTAGCATGAGCTTGGAACCTTCTCATCTTTATAACTATTTCTTATTTCATGGGACAGTTGATGGCAATGTGTCCCATATTATTCCAAGTGAAGAACTCATAATTTGAGAAGTCTTTCTTGGGTCTTTTGAACCCTCGAGTCTTGTGGGGATGATCATAGCTCTTTATTTTGTATTTTCCTTTAGAATGGGTTGTCAAGGATTGATATTCATTTTCATTTAGCTTCACTTATTTGGCTAAGATTATTTCTTCTTCTTGAACACATTCTTCCCATATCTTTCTGAATTTGGTTAGCTTTCTTCTTGAGCAGATTCCTCGGATAAAAGATTCCCAATATCTTGGAAGACCATTTAGGGTGGTCATAACAATTTCTGCTTCTTCTACTGTATCACCAATGGGTTCCAGCTGATCTCTAATTTGAGCCACTCTTGAAAAATAAGATTGCATAGGCTTTGAATTTTGAGCCTTCACACTTTTGAGGTGATTCCTCAGAGTCATCTTCCTATTGATATTTCTCCCTTCAAATAAACTGGAGAGAGCATCAAACATTTCTTTTGGAGTTTCTCTTGATGATACTTGAGGAATCAAGTTATCCTTGATGGAGTCATCTATGATCCTTTTGACTATGATCATATCCTTTTAATGCTTGGACTTAGCTTCCTCCTCTTCTGGTTCTTTCACTTCCTCCTTCACAAATTTGTCTAGATCATTCTCTTGTAGAATGTGCATGATCCTATACTTCCATGCTCTGAATTTTTCAGCTCCTTCAATATTTTCATATAGCTTTGTGCTCTTAGTCATCTTCAATAGAATGAGAACTTCAAATGGAACAGGGGGGGGAGAGTACTTACTTGAAGAAAATAGTTTTTGGCTGACCTCTTTCTGGAAGACTTAGGGTTTGATGTAGAAACCCTAATTTCTCAACTGGAAACCCTAATAGGGTTGAGAGGTGGAAAAGATGCACCCTCCTGAGTTGAGGTAGACTGTATCTTCCTTTTTTTGAGATTGATGATGAAACCCTAGGGAAAATGAAACCCTAGTTTGTTCCGGTAGCAGTAACAAGTCCAAAACTGAAAATTCTTGAAATTCAATTCGGACACCACATAAAGATGCACCCTTCAGAGGTGATTTGGATGAGTGCTCATTTTTGGTTGAACTGTCAAGGGATTTGTTAAGAACAAAAAACCCTATTTTTGCAGTGTCTCTTTTCAGGGTGGCTTTGATACCATGTTAAAATTCTTTATAATTGCTTAGATGATATGTTAAAACAATTTTCCACTAGAAGATCACTAAAAGAACAACATGCACAAAAACATAAGAACACAAGAACACAAAGATTTTCCTCGGGAAAACCACAAAGGAGTAAACCTCGCAAAAATTCCTCAGCATAGAACTCAACCAGTGCAGTGAAAATTCTAGACAACAATTGATTCCTCCTTCTTGGTATGCTACTACTTCTCTCTCTTTCTAAAACCAACTTGAGTGAGTGAGTACAAATGAAGAGGAGAACCCTCCTATTTATATTCTTCCGTTGACTTGACCTCTAACTTGGTGGGGCCGACTTCACTAGATATCAGGGTTGACTTGTCCAACTGGAAATTACAAATAGCATTTATTATATTGACACTTGGGTACTAATGACCCGACTTACATCCATAGGTTTACATTCCATCCTTCAATGATTCTAACAAGACCAAACTCATCTCCAATAGGAGGAATACAATACAACTAGAATATCTTCTGAAGTTACATTATTTTAACATTTTTAGGGTCTGTCACGCCTGTACCGCCACTCTGAAAGAATTCAGAGGAAGAAAGGCACTCTTTGCGGGACTTCTGTGGAAAATCAGCTGCTTCTGGTGTACAATGGAGAGTAGACAGACTTGAAGCTTAATCGAGGAGGCTCTGATACCATTTTATAATTAATATGCCATTGATATTCAAGCAATGAGTGTTATTAGATTCTTAATTATTTGCAGTGAAAAGGAATGAATAATACCCACTGAACACAACAAATCTCATAGGAAACATACAAGAATTGCTCAAAATAATTACACTATAAAGTTTGTTAATTCCAACAGTAAAAAATGGTGTTACATAAAGGAGAATTCAAATCATGTGGATAAGATTCGAATATACCAACTCAACATGACTGACTGGCTAACTAGAAGTGTCTAAATAACTATCATAGTTCACTAGGCTAACTCCATATGTCGAATTCAATCTCTCCATCAGTTATAATCATTCAAACTAGTTGAACTGATGTGGTAGGTGAGAACTAGAACCTTCCCACATGAAACCGTGCAAGAATGGCTCTAACTAAACTAGAGGACATCTAACTGAATGTAACTGAAGCATCTATTATCTTGACTAGTTACCAACTATGAAATCCGAGTCATAGTAATCTAGGGACCAAGACAAAACTTACAAAATATTCAAGGATCAATTATACAAAAAAATGACATGAAAAACACTCCAATTAGCAGTTGTAGCTGTATATATCTATCACTAATAAAAAAAGTAGAGATACAATGTCATACAATGGCATAAATAGTCATACAATTTGAATCCCTAGGAGGTCATTCGAATTGCATACATGAGAGTGGCTTAGTTGTTAGTTAGACACCACTCGACACATCAGTTAACCACTAATCACAACCATAACTAACTCTAACTGAATCAGAGGCATTTTAGACCGAGTCTAACTGAATAGAACTCAACTGCATGTCAATCAATAGGTGAGGGTGCATGTCTGACTTTAGTTAGGTGAGATCAATTGAGTCACCAAAAGTTGTTGCAGGCGCCTTTAATCACTCCAGTTAACTAGAATTTACCAAAAATAGGCAAAATAATGATGTAGGCGCCTTTATAGCTTCAGTTTAACTGAAAGTAGGTGGAATAACATTCAGTTAACTTATTTCGGGTGCTTCGGTCATTCAAATCAGACCATTTTTTCTCCTTGATTGAAGGAGGAAGATTAGCTAGTCTCCTCGATTGAAGGAGAAGACTCAGTTAGCGTCCCTGATTGAAGGAGGATGATCTAGTTGATGATGCAGTCACATATTCGAGCCAATAACTTAGGATAAGTGGTAAATTAGACCAATTATGCCAAATAATGATGTGTGGGTTGGATAATGACTCCAACACCCCCCCTTAAGCTATACTCATGTGGAGGAGTAAAAAAAATAGTAGGCCCCCGTCAACAAAGGCCATAGGCCACCCTTTACAAAAATCAACTCTAAAATGCTCAAAAACCTCAAAGTGAGGAAAAGAGGAAAAACCTAGTGGGAAAGAACCCCCCCCCCCATCAAACTAAACACTAAAGAAGTAACTAAAATCACCATGATGAAATCACCCCCAACAGTGAATGGAGGTAAGTGAACTTTTTCTCAGTAAAGTTCTTGGTGAAAATGTCTGCAATTTTCTCATCTGTGGGGCAATATTACAGAACAATTGTCCTATCATGCACAAGTCCTATGATGTAGTGCATGCGGATCTCAATGTGTTTGGTTCTCCACCTATGAACCAAATCTATTGAGATAATGATATCACTTTGGTTGTCACAAAAAATGGCAGTAGATGAAGTACTACCAATATCAAACTCGAACAAAATACCTTGCAGCCAAATTGCCTGGATGCATGCATTGGTCTCTCCCCTATACTCTGCCTCCACTGAAGATAATGCAATGGAATCCTAATTTTTGCTTGACCAGAAAATAGGTCCACCACCAAACATGAACACATAGCTGGAAGTATACTTCCGATCAAGTATATCTCTAGCCCAATCTGAATCTGTGAATCCTACCAAGCCTAGCTCGAAATCAGCAGCATAGTGAATGCCATAGAATCTAGTACCCTGCACTATAGAATCCTCTTGGATTCCCTCCAATGAATCTCATGAGGATGCTGCATATAACTTTATACAACATTCATGGCATAACAAATTTCAGGCCTTGAATGTGTCAAGTAGAGAAGACTTTCGATCAACTGACGATAGAGAGTAGATTCCACCCGTGGAGTAGTGTTTCCCTTTTCAAGACTGATTCCTGAGAGAAAGGGAAAAGGTGCAGCCTTAAAATAAGCCATATTAAACTTAATTAATAGGTCTGAAGCATATTTGGATTTTTTCACCATAATCTCTTCAAAATATTGAGTTATTTCTATCCCAAGAAACTGCCTCAACATGCCTAGATCACTCATCTCAATAGCTTCATGTAAAGCAATTTTTATAAAGGAAAATGAAGCAAGGGTGCTTCATGTGCTTAAAATATCATAAACACACATAACTATAACCAGAAAATTACCTTCATATAGCTGCAAATACACATTTTCATCAGACTTACATCTTTCGAATTTTCGTGATAGCAAAAAGGAATCTAATTTGGTGTACCAAGCTCTTGGGGCTTGTTTTAAGCCATACGAGGATTTTTGTAGCTTACAAACCAATGATGGATATGATGTGTAGCCTTCAGCATGATTCATGTATATCTATTATTTCATGTCTCCATGAATAAAATAACTTTTTACATCCATATGGTACACCTCCCAGTGCTTGGATGTAGAAATGACCAAAACTAGCCTTATAGGATCCATTTTGGCCACTGGTGCAAAGGTCTCGATGTAGTCCACTCCTTGGAACTGGGAGAAGCATTTTGCTACCATCCGTGCTTTATATTTTAAGGTTGATCCATATGCTTCAACCTTTTTCTGATATACCCACTTGCATTGAACAAGTTTTGTCCTAGGTGGAAGGGAAACTAGCTCCCAAGTTGCATTTTTTCGGAGCGAGTTGAACTCTTCAACTATTGCAGCTTTCCATCTAGGATCATTCCGAGAATGATAATATGAATTAGGATAAAACCCAATAATAATTTATCAGGTATCATACAAAAAATAATCATTTCAATAAATAGAAATACCTGCTCTTTGAAAATCTGATCGAGTTCTCCTTGGATCAACAGGATTTCCAACATCTAACCCGACAGAAGAGAGAGTATTTTCGACCCATTTTTGGAGATGAGTGGGAACATTAGGATATGATTCAGAACCTGATATATCATGCTCACTAATATCATACATCATATATGAAATATCATATCTCACACTTCCATTTTCATCATCAGAATCATCAGCAGAATGAGAGGGAATTTCAACAGTTTCTTGCTCTACTAGTTTCACATCTTGGATAGGTTTTTCGAAGCGGACAGTTCTGTATATGAATATATTTTTGGTTATGATATTCAAGAGTTTGTATCCATTTTATTTCTCTAGATACCCAATTAACATACACTCAATACTCTGCGGTTGCAAATACTTCCTCTGATCTAGTGGAATTCGATCCCAAGCAGTGGACCTAAAAACTCTGAAATTGGACACATCCGGTTTGTGACCAAAGTATGCTTCGAAAGGTATTTTTACTTTCATGGATAACTTAGGGACCTTGTTCTGAAGGTATGCAGCAACATTCATATCTTCATCCCAAATATTTTTGGCCAAATCTGTAGCTTCAAACATGCAGGTGGTCATCTCTTTTGGGGCCCAGTTTTTCCTTTCTGCTACACCATTCTGATGAGGTGTGTAGGGAATAAAGTGTTGTATCTTGATTCCATTTTTAGCCAAAATTTGTAGCAGCTCAAATTTTATCAACTCTCCTCCATTATCAGATATGAGAGATTTGTTATCTCTCCCATAAGCATTCTCAATATAAGCCTTAAAATCTATGAACTTTTCAAGAACTTCAGATTTTTTCTTGAGAAAATAGACCCATGTGAATCTAGACAAGTCATTGATGAAAGTGATGATATACCTTGAACCAATCATGGAGGTTGTAGGAATTGGAATGTTGATATCAAAATGGATCAACCCCAAGATACATGTAGCACGAATTTCCTTTCTCCAATCAAATTTATGCTCAGGAAGCTTGCCGACAATGCATCCTTTGCAAATTCCTTTGGAGGTTCTGATTGTAGGGAGGCCTTCTACCATGGAATGATTTTGAAGTTGCTGCAAGTATTTGAAATTTAGGTGTCCAAAAATTTCATGCCACAACCTACTGACTTCATTCCCATGATTCAGAAGGGCAGTAGGATTTGCATCAGGCACAAACTTGGATAATTCATAGGTTTTAGCAGAATGATTCACTTTACCTTTTTCAATGAGTTTTCCAGATGCAATTTATGAGATCTCAACATCATTCGGGCTGAATGTTAATATTTTGGGAAAAAATATGTGTGTCATTTTATACACAGACAACAGTTTTGAAGCCAAAGAGGGCACATAAAGAACATTATTGAAGCTTCCATGTTCTAGTTTGATAGTACCCTTTCCCTTTGAAGTGATTTGAGAGTCATTTCCCATGTGGATGGGAATGCTACTATCGAATTCCAAGGATGAAAATTATTATTTTCTTTCCACCAAATGGTTCAAAGCACCATATTCAATGAGAAGAGATCTAGGCTTCGAAATATTAGCCATGAGGGCATGTCCTCTTTCGGGCTGATTGTTCTGATGTTGATTATCTCTCTTCCTTGCACCTTCAGGAATATTGATGTTGTTCTTCTCAAGGAGAAGAGTCATTTGATCAAGTTGTCTCTTCATGAAGGATATTTTAGGGTGAAATACCTTTCCACAATAGGAACATTTGATCTTTTCTTTACCTTATTTGCATGTGTGCTTGCACTGTGCTTGTTCTTTATTGAGCCCGAGGGATCATCCAGCTGCTGGTGTTTCTCCTTTGGATTGGGAGCGTCAAATTTAGTATTTTGTTTGTGTTTCTACCCCTTTTCATTTGTAGCTTTGGGTCCTCCAAAAAACAAGTCTTGATATTTAGAGGATCCGATGATTCCCATTTGGAGAAGCTCGTCATGCTCATTGGTGAGAGACTCAATGAATGCATTGAGGGTCAAAATATTCCAATTCAGGATTTTAAGCTTCCCGGTGTGAAAGGTGGACACAAAAAATGAGTAATTTGGGCCAAGTTTCGAAAGGATGGCAAGGATGAGTTGATCATCCTCCTTCTCAAATTTACACCGCTTCAAATGGAGCATTAGGTGCTTAAACTTGGTAAAGAAGTCATTCATGGTTTCAAAGTTTCTCGGGTTTAGAGATATCAACTCATTCTCGAGCTGATAGATTCTCAAGTAATATTTCTTATCAAACAAAGTAGCAAGTTGGTCCCATATCTCCTTGGGATTCTTCATTCCAGTGATATGGAAGATACGATCCTTAGAAATTGAAAGGAACAGAAATCCATATGCTTCATCACGCTTATTCCAATATTTTTTTTTGTCTACAACATGATTCGACTCTACCTCTATGTCCATTGTGACTCTGTAGATTCCTTTGGAGTGCAACTGAATTTCAATGTCCTCCTTCCACTGATGGTAGTTAAAAGGAATGAGAAGGTTTCTTGAAGAGGCCATTATGTTGCTATAGCGAATGCAGTGAAATTGTTTGAGAAACCTGTAAATCACACAATATATACAAAGTATGGTTGAACAACCTAAAATTTTGGAGTTTGCTTCACACCTAGCTTAGTTAATCAAGCAAGCTTGATCAACAAGGTTTGGCTTCCAAGAATTATGCGGTAAACTCCCGCTTCTGGTATAGAGCTAGAATTTTTGAGCTTTTTTCTCAAATTGCATCATAGATCCAGCAAGAAATCTGTAGAAGAATAAGTTCCTTGTCCTACTATGGCTCTAATACCATATAAAATTTGAGGCACAATAATTCGAGGACCAATAAAAACCTTATAGAATATTCAAGGATCAATTACACAGAAAAATGACATCAAAAGCACTGCAATTAGGAGTTGCAACAGTATATATCTATCATTAATAAAAAAAGTAGAGATACAATGTCATACAGTGGCATGAATAGCCAAAAAATTCAAATCCCAAGGAGGTCATTCGGATTGCATACATGAGAATGGCTTAGCTGTAAGTTAGAAACCACTCAGCACATTACTTAACCACTAATCACAACCATAATTGACTCTAATGGAATCAAAGGTAGTTTAGACTGAGTCTAACTGAATATAACTCAACTACATGTCAATCAGTAGGTGAGGGCACATATATGACTTCAGTCAGGTGAGATCAACTGAACTAAACTCAACTGAGTCAGTAAAAGTTGTTGGAGGTGCCTTTAATCGCTCTAGTTAACTGGAATTTACCAAAATAGGAAAAATAATGATGGAGGCACCTATATAGCTTCCGTTTAACAGAAAATAGGTGGAATAAAAATTAGTTAACTAATTTGGTGTGCTTAGGTCATGCAGATCAACCCATATTTTCTCCTTAATTGAAGGAGGAAGTTCATATAGTCTCCCCGATTGAAGGAGAAGACTCAGTTAGCCTCCCTAATTGAAGGAGGATGATCCAGTTGATGATGCAGTCACATATTCGAGCTGATAAATTAGGATAAGTGGTAAAATAGGGAAATTAAGCCAAATAATTATGTGCGGGTTGTATAATGACTCCAACACCAACTACCAACAACTGAAGGAGGTTGGTTCTGACACTCCTAGTGGCTCATAAATTGTAGGGATTGGTCTAGGAGGCACATAAACTAATGCATGAAGGTGCAGTCAATTGCAGTTAACCTCTATCTGTGTTCCCCACACTCTAGTGACTGGTATAAGTGGCCACATTAGTACAAGTGGACCCAATGGTACTAGTGGACCCAATAATAGCTAAATGAATCCTAAGTTAGGCAAATATAATCTAATAGACCAGTTTGGACAAGGGAGGATTATAAATACTAACACCTGCAACTAATATTTGTACATAGCATTTTCATTGAATACTACATCTCTACTGCTAATTATTTTGTGATTTTCTTAATCCCATAAGCGATAGCCAAAAACATAAACCACGTATCCAATAAAGGTACATTTCTTGGATGTAACCTCAAGCTTTGTTCTATTTTATTTATCAATATGGACAAATTCTTCACAACCAAAATTTCTGAGAAATGAGTAGTTTGCCTTTTTACCTGTCCATGCCTCCTCTAGAATTCCACCACCCAAAGTTATTGAAGGCCCTCTATTTATTAAATAAACATAAGTATCTATCGCATCAACACAAAATTGTAAGGGAAATCCTACATGCAATCTCATACACCTTACACGCTCCATGATCGTTATGTTCATCTTTTTCGACACACCATTTTCTTGTGGTGTTCCTGGTACTGTCTTCTCTCTATGGATCCCATGATATGAATAGTAACTATCAAAATCCTTGTTGCAGTATTCACCTCCATTATCAGATATGAGACATTTCAACCTTTTTCTTGTCTCATTCTTAACTAAATCTTTCCACTTTTTAAAAGTAGAAAACACATCATATTTCTGTCTAATGCAATAAAACGAAGCTTTTCTAGTTGCATCGTCAATAAAAGTAACATAATAATAAGATTCACTTAGAGATTGTACCTGAGTCAGTGCCCATACATATGAATGCACAAGCTCTAACTTTTCACTCTTCTTTTGTTTCCCAACCTTGAGAAATCTAACTCTCTTCTATTTTCCATAAACATAGTTCTCACTTAATTCCAAACTTACCTGCTTTAGATTTGGAGGCAATTTTCTTGAGTGGAGAATTTGCATCTCATCCTCACTCATGTGGCCAAGCCTATGATGCCACAACGCTACACATGTTTCTGTGGAAGCTACAAAGATATAATAATAAGTATTATGAGGACATAACTACAACATACCTATCCTACCTCCTTTTGCTATTACCAGTGATCCTTTAGTGATATTCCACCTCATTTTTCCAAATGTAGACAAACAACCACTATCTCCCAATTGCCTTGTTGAGATCAAATTTATTTTAATAGAAGGAATATGTCATACATATTTTAGCATCCATTTATTTCCATTATTTAACTTAACCCATACCTTACCCATTCCAACAATTTTACATGGTTCATCATTCCCCAATAAAACATGTCCAAAATCACTTGGAATGTAATCATGAAAGAATTTCCTATGGGGTGTAGCATGACATGAATCCCCTGAATATACTACCCAATAATAACTAGTATTATCTAATGCAAGAATCAAAGCATCTTGTAACACACCACCTGCTACATTTGCTTCCTGAGTAGTCTCCTACTACCTGTATCCTTTCTTCTTTGGATATTTGTAGTCTTTCTTCAAATTTTCTCTCTTACCACAGTTCCAACACTCCAAATTTCCAAATATGGACTTGGATATTCCCTTTCTAGATTTTCTATGATCACCTAGGTTCCTTCCTCTCTCCTTTTGTCTTCCTCTACTTTCCATGGGAAATGCAATACCTAATGTCTCACCTGTTCTTTTTCTTCACATTTCCTTGCTAAGAATAACACCTACAACATCATCAAATTTCAAAGTTCCTGAACCAGGGATAGAGTTAGTTACAACCATGACCAAGCTGTTCTGAATTTATGGAAATGAGCACAAGATTAGAAGATCCATAACCTCATCTTCAAATTTCAATTTTACAAAACTTAGCTAACTTGTAAGTGTATTAAATTCATTTAAATGGTCAACAATATATCCACCTTCTGGCATATTCATATTAAATAAATGCTTCATTAAAAATACCTTGTTGGAAGCGGAGGGTTTTTCATAGAGCTTAGCCAATGTGATCATCACACCCTCTGTTGTCTTTTCTTTTGAGATATTGAAAGCCACCAATGAATCCAGGTATATTCATATTATTCCTAGTTCCATTATACCAAGAACCTCCCATTCTTCATCCTTCATAGTCACTGACTGTTTTATTTTTCTGCCCAACGGTAGGTATAGATCCTTTTTGTATAGATAGCCCTCCATTTACATCTTCCATAACTGTTAGTTTTCGCCATTAAATTTCTTGACCCTAAACTTTCCTTCTTCTGCCATTACTTCCACTCAAACCAGGAACCCTTCTTTCCTGTGAGTTTACCATCTAAATAGAACTTTTGGATATGATACCAATTGTTTGAAAAATAAGATTGCAGAGAAATAAAAATAAACAATAAACACGGTGAAAATATTAAAACAAATTACAAGAGAGGAACATATATAACATGGTTCACACAAGATGGGCTACATCCACACAGAAATTGCCAGTCCTTTATTATTATACCATCCAGCAAAATGAAGGGATACAACTTGCAGCAACTCTGCTGCACTTCCTCTTCAGTTTCTCACAGTCTCTCTCACATAATCACAGAGATTGTTTTACAATGCTACAATACAATACAAAGTCGCATTATAATGATTTCCTAAGTTTTATAGAGGAATTACCATGGGAAAATACCACGAGTCACCCAATACCATGGGTCCACAAACTGTTGGCCAACAAACATTTCAAAAATTTATTTTGGGGGATTCCCCCCCGAACCCCCTTTCTCAGAAGGATATCATACCCCCCAACCAACCCCCCCCTGCAGGGAGACGATGTCCCCTCACACCCCCTTGCTGGGACAAGTGTACAGTAAAACTGGGGCACAAACATGCTTGAATAATAACATCTCTAAATCCGGAAGATAAGGCTCCACAACTAACATTGCATGGCTAACGAGGCGAACACGAGAATTACTAGGGTTGTTTTCATATAACACATTTGAGATTCATGGGTTGACATTTTTTTCATTCATGCTGATACTAACTCTGTTTACTTGGATTTCTGTTAATTTATTTTGGGTAGGACTAACATTTGGTTTTTGAGCTTCACAATCAAATCTAGATTTCTTCATGATATTTGCAATGGTATTTTTTGTAATAAGGATGCAATTAATAATATTCATAGAATTTTAGATGTTTTCCTTTACAAAAAATGTCATCCCTCATGACATGTTTTTATTACTTTCATAGAAGTGGAAGTAGGACGGCATGTTAGTCGTAGGTTATTTTACTGTTGTGCATTTGTTTTCATTGTGTTGCATTAGTTTAGAAGTATTTGTTTCCTTTTTCCTAGATATTTTCTTTTTTCATTATTTACTTTTGCAGTATTCCCATATGAGTTCTCACGGAATTTGATATCTTTAAATGCAATTTTCCATTATGCTTTTTCACCAGATTGTCTTATCATTTGTCACATCCCCTCCCCTCATCTCGTCGATCGAGAGGATGCAACTACACTGCTATTGTCTATCAAATCGAGATCTATCCCCATGAACATAAACATAATTCATTGAATTAAAATACATGTACAGATGAATAATACATGAAATAATATACAGCAGGAGAAAAACTCATTCAACACAATCATATGTTCATAATAATTCTTAAACAAATACAGTTGTAGAAATTAAATACACAGAGAATACTTATCTGGAAAATAAGATTTCCCGCAACTAGTTATGTCGCTGCAACGTTCCACCCAACCATAGGCCAGCATGCTCATCAATCTCTTAGCACCAATGCCACTCCTGAGCTGGGCATGATATCCACAAAGAACTAGGGAACATCAGACTCACACATAGCCAAAACATATCAAAACTTAGCCAAGCCAATCTATAGTTGGGTTTATCAGGCTACTAAGGCAGTGGAAAGGTAGAATTGCTATGTAGTGAGATCAACCACAAAGTTATAGACACCTGCACCAAATCTATCTAGCTTGGCATCAACAATACCTACACACCCAACACAAGGAAGTATCCCCTTCACTGCTACACAATCCCTCACGCCATACCTTCCCTTCCAATGCTCTTGAGGGTGTGCATAGAATATTTTCCAACTCCTCTTGACCTGTCCATGAGGTTCCTCTCTTCACTAGGTTTATCAATCCAATATTGGGCCTCTTCCACTCCTAAGTCTTTCAGACTAAAACAGGGATACACACAACAAAAAACACAAGTGATGGGTCTAAGAAAAACATCATGGGAAACCAAAAACATAATTGTAGATGGGGAAATCAACCCTGGGTGAGCAATTCATTTTCAGAAACGTTCTTGGGCACTATAGGAGAAAATTCGACCTCCCCAAACCCCCAAATCGTGAATATCTACTGCACATTCACTCAACAATACAAAAACAAATTTCTGGGTATGGAAAAATGAGGAAAACGTAGGAAAAGCATGAGGAAAACTCCTATCTAGCTCCATATGCATGAGGAAAATGAAGAACGTGGGTGAAGAATGGAATGGGCATGCATTTCTGGGTGATAAATTTCCCAATAAGAAAAATATGATTTCCGAAAACTGATGGCTTCCACAATACGAATTTTGACTGCCATACTCTTCCCTTCCCAAGGCATTAACTGCCCCAGCCAAATTCTGGAGGAAATAAATGATTGGGCACAAAAGACAAAAAGGGTAGTTGGCAGATTTATGGGTTCTCCCATTGACATTTGTCTCAACCATATTGGATCAAGGGTTTGAATATTTTTCCCTCCCCATTCCTTTTGAAATCATGCCCCCATCTTTTTGTTGCATTGACATAGATACTTGTGGGTATTTTTTATTAATTGCATATTTACATGATGGCTCCATTTATAATGTCCCTGGCTAGCATGAAAACCATAGGTATCGATTTTTTTGTAATTGTCGATACATAAAATGCTAAATACATGGTGGGGCCTTGGCCTTGAGCTCCTCACCATGATTTAATAATCATATTTACATCATATACAATTTTAATGCAATATGGGTCAAAATCAGGATATTACATTATTAATGATGTATGACCGATGATGATAAATATTGATATACATGAAAGAACATGCTGTGGATAGGGAGAAACTATTGGGAGGATTTTAGTGATCAACTTGGGGTACATTGAGCTGTTATTTCTTTCTGTTTTAGTTTCCCAACACTTATTTCATCCCTCTAATTCACCTAGTGTGGACTACTAGCCTTTCTCCTTTCACTCCCTACACTTCTTAGTTACATCTTTGTCTCATCGTCCAATCATTATCGATTTGTCCTGTGTCGTTGTGTTTCATTATTTTTTTGTTGTGTTAGATGTTGATTCTCAACATAGATATGATTCCGAAGTTTTGGAACATGAACCTAGTGAAATATTTGCAAGATCATTGTGTCTACATCGTCATGTCTAGGGTGATTTGCTTGTCATGCCTCTATCGTGTTTATCCATTTTCACTTTCATATGACCCCTTTGAAAAGTCTTCCAAGTCACATCTTATGCATTCTCAAAGTCTAGTCGGTGTCGAGTTTCACAGTTTTGTTGTGTTTCTCCATGCATGTAATCATGCCATTATTCTTACACCATTGTGTTCAACTTGTATCACAGATTGTGATAATATTTTGTTTTCCAAAAATTTTCATAGTTTGACCCCCTCGACAATTAGTTTAAGTTTTGACAAGCATGAGTCGTTTGATTTCTATCAGTTAAAATTTGCCAAAAGTGTGTCCTTTGTTAATTAAACAATTACACTCGTCCATCAGTAGTCTCATCACACTCATGCTCGAAATTTTTTAAATATTTCCCTTGCCCCTCCCACTTTGAAAAATGAACATATATACATGGAACTTATCAAAGGAAAAGACCCCCTCTTATGTAAAAAAATCCTATTATTCCCATTTTTCATCATGGTAAAAAATTAAGTTGTCGTTTATCCTTTTCCATGTAAAAATAAGAGTGAATTTTAAACCCCTTTCTCAATGTAATAATTTCTCAATGTAATAATTTCATCCATTCCCTTTTTACTATTTCCATCCTCTTAGTACTCCCCTAAAATAAAAAAGAATATATTCTTAAGAGGTCTAACCCTTTATCATCTCCCTCCCCAGAGGAAAGGTCCTTTTTATCTCATTTAATTACTCTTGTCTATTTTCATTTACATCCCCAATGAAAATAAAAAATTCAAAAAGTGATTTTATTCCCCCTTCCAATCAAATGTTATTTGGTCATGTTTACATGATTGTGTTAGAAAGGAAGAGAAGCACACCATGACTACTTTTGCTCCCCTTCTAATCAAATGTTATTCGGTCATGTTTACTTGATTGTGTTAAAAAGGAAGAGAAGAACACCATGAATGATTTTGAAATACATTAAAAATATATATATTAAAATGGGAAAATTCTGCGAGGTGTCCACGGTGGCAACAATCGAGGAAACCAACGTTACACTAACACGCAAAGAGAGGATGGAGCCTTTACTCACTTAGAAAATGGGAAGGAGATTACACTTAATAGTTGGAAGAGTGAAGTCGAGGCACAATGAATAGGAAGATGTTGGTGGTAGTGTTGATGTATTTGAAACTTCAGAATTTTATCTGATGTAAATTATCACTATATGTTGTTGTACATTCATCGAAGAAGTGTTTGTCTCCTTTTGGGATGTCATTAGCGTGTATGGACCTTAAGGTACAACCTCCGTTGTAAGTCGGGGCAATAGTCCCCAGTGTAACATCTTGTAATGTTTTCTTGGAGTTTCTCTAGGATAATTCGACCCTGTTAGGGTAAGAGCTCAACTCAAGTCATGTATCAGGTTAGTCACTTAAAAGGTATAAATAGGGAGGCACCCTCCCTCATTTATACACAATTACACTCACTCAATTTTGCATGAGGAGAGAGAGAGAGAGATAAGGATGAGAGATAGATCGCTGAATGAGACTTCTTCTTATTGGGTTTGATCATCTTGTGATATAGTCTTTGTGATAGAACTATTATGAGGAATTTTGCAGGTTTTTCTCCTTTATCATTTCCTTGGTGAAAATATTTGTGTCTTGTGTATCTTCTCTATCTTGTGTATATTTTTGTACTTGTTACTCTATCATATAAAGATCCTAATCAATCTAATTAAATTAGAAAAAACTAACATGGTATTAGAGCCTCTCTAAAAGAAGGCATTGTGCAACAACGAAAACTAGGGCTTCCTAGTTCAAGGTATTCTCTCCGAAGATCATCAAGAAAAGAGGGCTAGGATAATGCCCCCTAAAGGGGAGCATCTTTTGGTGGAATCAGAATCAAATTTGAAGAATTTTCATTTTTGACCCTAACACTAGTGCCGAGAGAAACTAGGGCATCAAGTTTTGGAGGCTTCTCACCTCAGTATTCAGAAAAGGACCTTGTTGAGAAAATTGCCTCAAGGAGGCACATTGTAACATCACCCAAAATCCCATACCATGTTTTTTAACATATAAGGTCATTAAAAGACCAACGATAATTTTATCTACTAAACACTTAAATCTTAGTATTTCAATAAAGATTATTGCAATGTAGATTCATATTGTTTTGATCTAATTGCTATTTACAAGTAAGATAGTTACTTGTTTTTTAGTTTTCCATAAGATGTGATTGCCTTGACTTGTATTATGCTTCATATACTTGTTTTTGTTGCGCACAAAAATGTTGTCATCATATTTAAAGGTGGAGAGCTTGAATCTTGCCTTTTCAAAGAACCCTAAGTATGGACACCAAGGTACCCTAACTAGTATAAGGGTTTGATGAATAAAACCATGAACTAAACAAAGTTCCCTTTTTACTTCTTTCGTGTACTAGACCTAACTTTCACAATTCTTATTTAAAACATATCGTTATGATTCCCAACCCTAGACCTTACCATTTCTTATCCTATGGATCGAATACTAAAATTCATTGTAAAAACTATAGAGTAAAATGAATGATTGTAAAAAGATCCACGTGGAAAACCACCGTACATGCACCCATGTGCAAAGTGCTTGCCAGCTATGAAAAGGACAAGGTTTTAACCCTTCGAAGGGTCAAGGTATTTTCGGTCTTTTCATCATGGTTCACTGAGAGAGGAGCTGGAGGCTCTTTGTTCTTTGTTGCCTCGAACTCCATCTTCTGCTCAAACCTCGACTTGGCACTTGGATTCCTGTTATTCTTATTTACAAACTTATGTGAAGAAGGTTACCCTCACGAGTTTTTGAATTTAAAACCTATTTAGTTCTTAAATTTGCGTCTTTTGAATGTAAAATAATATATCTGTAAGGTTATACTAACATTTAATTCATAAAAATGACATGCATTTATCTTTGTTGCTATTATTCGAAAACATGGCTACGGCATGTCTAGATTAATTTTATAATTTGATTATTTTAATATGTGTGCATAAGAAATTGGGATATCTTGGTTAGTTGGTGCGTGAGTCGTTCAATTAACTTCCCTATCAAAACTAAGCTTTATTCATCTATAAAAGCTTTGCTGTAACTATTTAGTAGTTTTATAAATAAGGAGAGAATGACCTCCTTACAGGATTCGATCTTGTAACCTGCTGCATACTTCTTTTAATTGGAAACTATAAGGAACTATAATTGGTTTATCAAAAACCTATGTGCTATTTTTTCAATATTGTGGATTTTAAGTAACTAAGTTTATTGTGTAATAGTTTATAAAACCCTAGTTTATTTCTAAAAAATGTTAAGCCTTTTGACTGACATACACTGGTTGTGTACTTTTAAATAAATAGGCCTTTAGGCCGTATAATATATATAGAGAGAGAGATTTACTATTCTTATAATTTTGATCCTATAGTTTGGAAGAAAACATGTATTTGAGTCATACTGATATTAATAAAATAGAGAGCAAACAACTTAGAACCTACTAAACAAAAAATGAGTTTAATATTCATAGGAAAACGACTTAGAACCTGCTAACTGTCGAAGGGGAAAAACACCCAAATAAGACCGTTACTCCCAACCGTCTCCTGAAAGCAGCTAAAATCACTTGCTTTAGGACCCCCGATCCTGTTCACTGAACCACTAGGAAGAAGATGCTGTCACGTGGGCTTCACTTGTTGACCAATATCCTATCACGTTAGTTCATATTGTGGGTTTTAAAATTATCAAAAATTGAGCCAATATATTGCAGGTATTGGGGGGGAATGAGGGGTTTAAGGTGGGGGTGGGTAGGGTGGTTTATAAGGATTGATGTATAAAAAAGGGTGGGGAGGAGGTTTTAAGTATTGGGAGGGGGTTTTAACAAAAAGAGTTTGGGTCAATATCTCTGGAAATTAAGGGTATTCTTTAATATCCCACGATCGCACGCACTATGTGAGAGGTTCACTAAGTGAAGTCCCCGTGGATGCTGTGTAGAAGTGTACACAGTACTCTCTGCAATTTTGCAAACTCACTTGGAAACTTAACTCTCAACAATTAACTTTAGCTATCCCCTCATTGAATTCCTCTTGTGTGCCTAACTTTTCAGTTTTCAACAAATTCACAAGGCTCTAATAACTTGGAATAGAATGTAGTGAGCCTCCTTCTCAATTTGATGGTATATATATGCTTTTCTAGGTATTTGGGTCAGTTTTGCAATTAAGTGAGCCACCTGCTCTGTTCCTCTTTCTAGGGAACATGACCACAATTTTAGGGATGTTTCCTCCTACAACAACTAGAAAGTGAATGCTATTGCTTCCACTTGTCATTTGGTCTTCTACAACATATCATTCCTCCTAGTGGGTCAATGAACACTCTTCAACATTATTCTTTGGATAGGTGTATCATCTTTTAATTATTAAAATAATTAAAATATTCAATTACAGTCATCCTTGACCATCCTTGGTTGACAACATGAAACTTTACAATAACTTTCAAAATAATGTTTTTTCTCAAAATAAAATGTTTTTCAGTTCTACATGGGTTACACACATCTTTCTATCCAAAAAAATTTCCCAAACTCCAAGTTTGGAAAATGATGGTTTTTCTGACAAACACTAGGCTAGGAAAATCCGGAACCAGGTAAGACATCTCAAATCAGAAAGATTTGAATCTTTATTATTTCCATTTTAGGTTCTCATTTGAAAAGGAAACTCATCATACTCAACTTGAGGACAAGCTTGGAGGATCTGATAGATTCCGAGAATGGAAGTATAGGATATCCACAATCCTTGAAGATAATGATTTGGATCAGTACATCATTGAAGAAGTTCCAGAGCCAGAGGGAGATGAGGCTAAGGCTACTCATAAGAAGAACTTGGTTAAGGCCAAGAGAAACATTACAGATTCTATTAAGGATCACCTCATCCCCCATGTGTCATCTTTCAAGACACCAAAAGAAGTATTTGATGCTTTGACAAAGATGTTCTAATGAAAGAACATCAATCAGAAGATGACATTGATGAATCAACTGAAGAATGTGAAGATACAGAACTCAGACTATACAGTCCTACTTCACAAGGGTTGCTCAAATCAAGGAACAACTTGAAGCAATTGAAGAAGATGTAGAATAAGGAGTGATTGTGATGACTAACTTGAATGGCCTCCCAATATCATGGGAATCATTCATTCAAGGATTTGTGCAAGAAGGAAGCTGATATCTTTCATCCAACTCCGAGAAGAATGCACAAAAGAAGAAGCTCGACTCGTAACAAGAGAAAAAAAGATGGGAACAACTGAAGATCAAGCTCTAACTGCTCACACTAGGAAGAAATATAAGAAGAAGGAGAACCACCATCACAACAAGAAGGACACGAAACAAAAGAAACTGTTCAAAAAATATCCTTCTAACATCTGATGCTACACTTGTGATTAAAAGGGACACTTTGGAAGAGATTGTCCCAATATGAAGAAGGGACATGATGATCATACCGCCAAAGAAAATGAACCAACAAACAAAAGATTCAGAAGAGAGAAGGACGATTCAGATGAAGGGTATGTGCTAATCTTAGAACTCACGGGCACGATCTCACATGGAAGCAATGGTTAACTTGTGGATAGTGGGGCATCTAAACAAATGACAGGATACAAAGAATCATTCGTTAATATGTTAGAGCATGAGTCACCTCATAAGGTGAAACTTGGGGATTAGTATGAACACCCCATAAAAGGAAGTCTGAGAAGCTTCATACAATCTAGACTACATAAAATATTTAAAGATGAAGGATGTGTTATATGTTCTAGGATTGAAGAAGAATATTCTCTCCATTTCTGCACTAGATGCAAAGGGAATGAGAGTTGCATTTGTTTATGGCCAAGTTCTAATGTGGCATAAAGGAAAGACAATAGACAATGCAACAATGATTGGCGAACAAGACAGAGGCATGTACAAACTAAAGGGACAATCTGAACAAGAATTGGTTCATGAGTCAATAGAACCAAGTGAAAACTATGGCACCAAACGCTTGCACATGTGCATTACAATACACTAGCAATTGCAAGCAAAGAAGTCTCAGGACTTCCAGAAATCCAAGGAAAGCATGAAGGAGTTTGCAAAGGATGTGCATAAGGAAAGAATTCAAATAAGATGTTTCCAAGCAGTGAAAGTAAAGCTAAAGGAATACTGGAGATAGTACACTAAGATGTATGCGGGCCCATGTCTTCCAGCTCACTAAGTGGGTATGTGTATTATGTTTCCTTTATAGATGATTTCTCATGTAAGAATTGGATATATTTCTTGAAAGGGAAAAATGAAGTATTCAGTAAGTTCAAGGAATACAAAGCCTTGGTCAAGAACCACACTAAAAGGAAGATCAAGACTCTACGGATGGATACTGACAGAGAAATCTCCTAGGACTAATTCGAGGAACAACACAAAGAGTCTGGGATTAAGAGGGAGTTAAGAACTCCATACAATTCTAAGCATAATGGTGTTGCAGAGTGAAAGAGCCAAAACATAATGGAAGCAGCGAAAGCAATGCTAAATAACCAAGATCTTCCAATGCACCTTTGGGAAGAAGCAACAAGGACAGATGTGTATGTATAGAATTGTACTCATTGAGTACTTGAAAATAAGACTCTTGAAGAGGATTTCTCAGGAGAGAAACCAAAATTCAACCATCTTAGAATATTTGGCTTCCCAATGTACATACATATCCCAAAGGATAAGAGGAAAAATATCGATCCTTCTGGGAGGAAGGGTATATTCGTAGGATATAGTGATACATCAAAGGCCTATCAAATAAACTTCCCAAGATTCAAGAAGATTGACATCAGTAGAGATGTAACATTTAATGAGGACTCGTCATACTCTAGATCCAGGGGCTACCTATTAAATAGGTTAAGGAACCCGAAGGAACGAGATTCCAAGATATGACAATGGAATTGGAAATTCCAAAAGACCATGAATATCATGACATGGAAGAACCACAAGAGCCCGTAGAGACACTTCACGAGAAGGATTCCAACAAGAGGAAACCAACATGGGAACGTGAGATAATACAAGACGTAGAAAGGTATGGAACTCTAGAAAGGATGCATAGAGAAAGGAAAAGGACAAAAACTTATAACAACTCTGTGGCCTTGATGTGTGACATCATTGACAAGGACCCTTACAACTATGAAGAGGATGTAGAAAATAAAGAATGGAAGGATGCCATGATTGAGGAGTATTAGTCGATTATGAAGAATGATTTATGGGAGATAGTTTCAAGACCAGAAAGGAAGCTTGTCGTGAATTAGAAGTGGATCTATAAGATAAAGCATGCTGCAGATGGTAGCATCGATAAATACAAGACAAGATTCGTGGCATGAGGATTCTCACATAAAGAAGGAATGGACTATGAGGAGACATTTGCACACGTAACAAGGTACACTTCCATTATATCTATACTTGTATTGGCTGAAATTATGAGATGGGAGATACACCAAATGGATGTCAAGGAAAAAATATTGAATGGTGTAGTTGAGGAGGAAGTTTACATAGAACAACCACTGGGATTTGAAACACACTACAGGAAGACTCATGTGTGCAAATTGAATAAGGTCTTGTATGGGTTGAAATAGACATCGAGGACATGGTACGACATGATGGATAGCTTCCTGATGAGCCTAGGATTTACTAAGAGTAAAGTTGATTCCGACCTTTACTTCAAGGTTGAAGGCAGAAGACCAGTGATGCTCCTACTATATGTCGATGACCTATTCCTGATGGGATAGGACAAATTCATTAAAGATGTAAAGGGGAGACTTGTTACTCAGCTTGAGATTAACAACCTAGGTATGATGCACTAATTCTTAGGCATGGAGGTGTGGCCACAAGCAGATGGGATTTTCCTTGGTCAAGGAAAGTATGCAATGGATGTTCTGAAGAGATTCATAATGCTGGATTGCAAGGCCCACAACCACGCCCATGGAATTGAACTTGAAGCTTCTGTGTGATATTTCATTAGAGTCGGTTGATTCCATGATGTATCGTCAGATGATTGGCTCATTGATGTACCTAATGGATACAAGACTAGACATATTCTTTGCCGTGAACACCCTCAGCGAGTCCCTGATAGATTCGAGACATGTTCACTTGGTTGCTGCAAAGCATGTATTGAGGTACCTAAAGGGTACGATGGATTATGGGCTTAAGTATGATGGAAATAATAATATTAGCCTGCATGATTATGTTCATTCAGATTGGATAGGTACCGCCATTGATATGAAGAGCACTTTGGGTTGCTGCTTCAGCTTGGGATCTAGCATGATCTCCTGGTTTAGAAGGAAGCAGTTCTACATGGCACTAAGTACAACCAAGGAAGAGTATGTTACCAATTTCATAGCTAGTTTTAAGGAAGAATGGATGCAGAAGCTACTAACTTATTTGTTTGATATGTAGACAGATGTGACTTATATCTTTTGCGACAACCAGAGTTGCGTGAAGTTATCAGAGAACCCAGTGTTCCATGAAAAGTCGAAGCACATCAAGATCAAGTTCCACTATATCAGGGATATGGTGCAGAGAGGAGCAGTGAAGCTCCAGTACATGGCAAAATATGAGAAAATAATTGATGTATTAACCAAGCCTGTAGCCAGAGTGAAGTTCGAGTACTTTAGAGAAATACTTGGTGTGAACTAGAACGAGACCCATAAAAAGAGGGAGTGATGAGTTCTAGCATAATCAGAGATACAGGTTGTCTTGGTGACGTAATCAGTATTATAGGTTGTCCTCAGATGTAATTAGTCTTGGCGAAGCTTGTAGGTTATCCTTGGACGTAATCAGTCTTGATCTTATGCTAGAAGATGACAAGAGACCATAAGACACAGATGCATGAGATCTCACATGGGAAATGAGACCAATTGTTAGAGTGTAAAAAGATTCATGGCATAGTACGCAGGTTGCTTGGACATAATCAATCATGTAGGTTTTCCTCGAATGTAATTAGTCTTAGTGAATCTCGTAGGTTATCCTTGGTCATAATTAGTCTTGGTACAGGTTATCCAAAATGTAAAAGGGGTCCTCATGTGGTATGTAGGTTGTTCGGATGTAATTAGTCATGTAGGTTGTTCGGAGTATAAAATGGGTCTTGGCGTGGTGCAAAGGTTTCTTGGATGTAATCCATAATGGAAGGTTTCTTGAATGAAAAATGTCCTGGATTCAAGTTGCTCAGATGTAATAATTCCTTAAGGTTGACCTGAACGGAAAATATCCTGGCGTGGTACACAGGTTGTTCGGTAGTAATCAGTCCTTGTATGTGTGTTTTCCCATGTTGGAGATGATAAGGTCATAAGGCACTTGGTGTGCACTTGGGCAATTCTCCTATGTTGGTATAATGCACGTTGACCGTAGAGAGACATAATGCACTTGGTGTGCTCCTAGGCGATTCTTGCATAGTGGTAGATGTAGTTTGTAAAATATCTTTGCATGTTCCTATGTTGGTATAACATAGGTGGTTTGCATCCGGGTCATGCTCTATGTAATTTGTGTGTTTTGTTTTGTGTAGGACAAAGAGATGATATAGATACGATGAAATAATGGTAGGAGATGCAGGTTATTTCAATGGAAATGTAAAGAATGGTCCTGCACTATACCTATGCGGCGGTTTTCTCATAGATATGATGAAGACCTAGATGAGGAATAGGCATACACCCAACATGAAAAAGGGTCGACTTTGTAGAAACTTCCAATGAAAGATAGTACCATTCAATGATCGATAATAATATGACTATGGAAACAACTATGACGATGACTTCGTGATGATGACTGTACCATATTTGTTGATGGTTATGGAGAGAGAGAGAATGCCTTCCTAGTTAAGAGGGAGTGTTGATGTATTTGTAACTTAGCAATATATCTTGATCTATAATATCACTATATGTTGTTGTACCCCCATTATGTATATGTTTTCATCCTTTCGTGATGTCATTATTATGTATGGACCTTGAGTTACAACCTCTATTGTAATTCGGGGCAATAGTCCCCAGTGTAACATCATGTAATGTGTTTTTGGATTCTCTCTAGGAGAATTCAGCCCTGTTAGTGTAATAGGTCGGCCCCAATCATGTATTAGGTCAATCACTTGAAAGGTATAAATAGGTAGGCGCCCTCCATCATTCATACACTCTTACATTCACTCAAGTTCGCATGAGGAGAGAGAGAGAGAGAGAGAGAGAGAGAGAGAGAGAGAGAGAGAGAGAGAGAGAGAGAGAGAGATAAGAAGGAGATATATATAGCTACAGGCGACTTCTTCTTATTGGGTTTCATCATCTTGTGATTCTGTATTTGTGATGGAACTATAGGAGGAATATTGTGAGGTTTTATCCTTTATGGTTTCCTTGGTGAAAATATTTGTGTCTTGTTTATCTGCTCTATCTTGTGTATCTTGTTGTACTTGTTATTATTTCAGATAAAGATCCTAATCAAGATAATTAGATTAGAAAAAAATACCAGGTATAGCTATTATGAGGCTTGATATGACACACAAGATAGAATGTGGATGGTAGACTAATACTTGAGAGAAATTCTGTGATAAAAACACATAGCATATTTTCCACACCAACACCTAGGACAAGACACTCGATGGCATATACGCCAGTACTCAAACCACGGTCTGTAGAAGCAGTCTGCGATGATTGGAAATGTAAACATCTATGAATTCACATAGGAAATCCACCAATGATAACACAATGGATCTTGGTAGAGTACTAGCAAAAGTAAAAAAATCGTAACCAATATCGACATAGAATTAAACAAATGTTTAGAGAATAAAAGAGACAAACAATTGAGGACCATGTTGGAGAGAAAAAGAAAAAACATAGAACATCTGCATTATCATGGCAAGGCGATAGAGATCCCAGTATTGACACCATTTTGTTGAGAGGAATGATTGGTAGAACACATGCAAATGAACAATGAACTAGATGGATCAATGCATAGGGAAATCCTAATTGAAGTCGATACCATGCAAAGCAAATAAATGAGCCTCCTGTTAAAAAAAAAACTCAACATTTTTCATCGGATACACGTTGGAAATGTTACCCCATTCATTCATATTGCTGTCTATTAGGCCATGTGATTGAGAAGGATGATGAGGCAAATCTCTTGTCCTTTTGGGTTGAACCGACTGCGACTTATTGTACTTGTTGATTGTTCAAATTCCATTTTTAATAAAAGTATGATTTTGGGCATATCTTAATTTTACTCCACTTTTATCATTAGGACTTGATTATGTTTTTCGAATTTCTTAACATTATGCAAAAGTTGCGCCATATGTATATTTTAGACTGAAATAGTTTGTTTATTTATGTACTAACATGTATATACAAAATTCTAATTTTTAACCTTTAGTCGTAGGGCCCTTTAACACTGAATAATTTAAACAAAAGTAGCCATCTGACACAAATATGAAAAGTCGTTCATTTTATGCATTCAATTTCATTTATTGAAGTACTTTTAAGAAAACAACTAATCCACTAAGTTTGATGTTTAATCATTAGTATCATTGCATTAATGGGTTCTCATCTTCGATTGCATTAAAAAATTGCAAATCTAAATGTAACTGTTGATTTCTTTTCGCGCATCATTTAATGATGTAAATATTTTTTAGGTGTATGGAGAATACAAATTATTACTTTAGTCTTATGCTAACACTAAAAATTCAAATGCTCATCTTCATTTAACTGAAGTTATTGACTTTATAATATTTTGATATTTAGATGCATTTTTAAACTCCATAATCAAACAGAATTGAATAATTCTCTTTGGGTAATCAAAATAGCTAATTTAATTTATATTAGCATCATAGTGGATTTAATTATTGATTCATTTTCATGCTAATGCCTAAGGTTTATATTTTATAAAATTTATTGCATTGTGTTGTATTTTTTTTAAATATTACACATTAATTTCTTTGCACTCATTTAATCAATTTTGCTTTGGGAAATGAATGCACACATCGTTGGTTAGATCTCATGTAGATTCATTAATGGATTAACGTTCTCATTTTGAAAGTGTTCTTATATTTCATAAAGCTAATTCAATCACACTTTCATTTCAATTATGTACTTAACACCATTGACCAACCCTTTGAACCCTATCTATCCAAGGGCTCTAAACACAACTCAAGATTCCATCCCTCTTCTCTCCCTTGTCCAACCCTTCAAGGGTGTCTACTATGTTGTTTCCATAACTGTGTCGTTTTGAGCATCAATACATACAATCCTATATACTAAATCCATATATCAAGATGTAGCTAATGGATGGGATGCCAATACCAATATTTTTCATATGTATAATT
>LPNX010645222.1:56188-73797 GCA_001517045.1 Pseudotsuga menziesii
AGGTAAGAATCCATGTGTCAAGGTGAACACTCTCGCTCCAGTTTACTTTCTCCCTTTTCTATATAATTTTTACATATCTCTTGGTTAATACTCGTGCATTAGTTTAGTGTCTTTTAAGTTCATTATCTATGTATAAAAAGTCATTGTTCCTTCTTGGATGCAATTAGTAAATGTGTGTAATGGGGTTTGGACACATACATTTTGGATCTTCGTGGATCTATTGGTTAGTGAAGTAAGCCGCTTTACTTAAAATTAGTATCGAGAATAAAAACATCCAAGCCATTATGTGTCTATGTCCTCCATTAAAATACCATATGAAAACAAATATATATATATATATATATATATATAAATAAATATTTCTATATACATTAACAAAAAAAATCGAGAATCAAATCAAAATATATATGCTTAAACAATACTTTTAAACATCATTTTTTATGATTCATATTTCTTAATTTTATTATAAAAAAGTTTATTAAACCCTATATAAATTGATCTTATACATTTTATATTATTTATATTCTCAATGATATTAAAGTTGCAACTTTGTTCTTAATCCCCTTTTATATAAAAATAAAATAAAATATAATATAATAACTAAGGATCATGTCATAGCCAATAACATCATGGAATAGTGTGCCCATGATAGATAAGAGTAGCCAAACCACTTCACAATACGAGGTTAGTCAAATAATTATGAGAGTTTAGAGTTCAGAGATTCTGAGATGTTATGTAGAGTTATTAATTAAAATAAAAAAAATATAATAAAATTGGAATATAATTATTGTTTTATTTTTTTTAAATATAATTAATATATATACTTCGTTAAAAGTATAATTAGAATTATATATATTTCTTCATTTTGGAAAAAAAAAGATAATATGAAACCAATACCATGTAATATGATATCAAACATTTTAATGAATTATGTGGAAAAGTATTTCTTTTATTATAAAAAGGTAAAAAGGTAACTTAAGTTAACCTTCGATCATCTCTGATAAATAATTAGATTAATTACGTGTAGCAAATTATGATATACATGAAAGATTACACTTCTAAAATTATTTTTTATAATATGTATTAATAATTATTAAAGTTAAAGTTAGGATGTGAGATAAAAAATATTATATTTAGAAATTATAAAATAAGGTAAATTTATATTTTAAAGAATATTTAAGCTGTTGATAAAGGTTTAGATATTGGGTTTCATGTTGGTAGTATCTTATTATATTTAAATCCATCTGGATTAAGATTTAAATAAGTTTAAATGCATCTTGATTAAGATTTAAATAAGCTTTAGTTAATCGTTGTTTTTTAAAGAAAGGGTTGGTAATAATAATTTTCTTAAATAGTATTTGTTTTATATTTATATTAATTAATTTAATGTTTGTTTGGTAAATGCATCTTGATTATAATGTTTGTTTGGTAAATGCATCTTGATTAAGATTTAAATAACCTTAAATACATCTTGATTAAGATTTAAATAAGCTTTAATTAATGATTTTGTTTTAAAAAAAGTTAATAATAATTGTTTTTTTTCTTAAATAGTATTTATTTTATATTTATATTAATTAATTTAATGTTTATTTAGCAATTAATTTAATTTTTAGTTTTTATCTAATAACCTAAAAAAATTAAATTAAGTAGTTTTTGTTTAACTTGCATGGATTGAATTGCATCCTAGCCAGAGTGCCGTTGAATTTACACGTATGGATTGCACAACCACAGAATTTCTGCGGGTTGTGTGCATATTTGGGTGAATCTAAACACCATATACTGTTGAGTTCAAGATTGGTGCATATTTGGGTGAATCTAACGTATTCTTTGGGAAAAAATCACAAACATTCTGAACATGGCGCAACCTCGGTATCAATTTTTATTTGAAAAGCAGCTCGTCACTAGTGACACAGGTAGGCTCTGTAGACTCCTCATTCCCAAGCACTTTGCTGAAGAAATGTTTAAATTCTACACAGCTGACGAGATTTTACTCAAAACTGGTGATACTGTCAAATTTTTGTGGGACTATGCAAATAGCAGATTTTGCATCACCTGCAACTCCGGGCAGCGAGATGGCCGCGGTGCAGATCAAGAAGACGGCACAGATTCAGATCAAGAAGACCAAGAAGACGGCGCAAATTATGCAGATCAAGAAGACGGCGCTGATTATCCAGCACCTGGTGCAAATCAAGAAGATGTTGATCATGTTGGGAGGGCAACAACCTCATGCTGTGATACATCGGTCTGCACTTGCCTTCGACTTCGACTTGGTGCAAATCAAGAAGACGTGGGTGTTGGGAGGGCAGCAGCCTCATGCTGTGATACATCGGTCTGCACTTGCCTTCGGCTTCGGCTTGGAGGGATTCAAGAAGACGTGGGTGTTGGGAGGGCAGCAGCCTCATGCTGTGATACATCGGTCTGCACTTGCCTTCGGCTTCGACTGGGAGGGATTCGAGAAGACGTGGGTGTTGGGAGGGCAGCAGCCTCATTTCATACATGTTGTGATACATCGGTCTGCACTTGCCTTCGACTTCGACTCGGAGGGATGCTGTGATACATTGCGCTCCACATTCCTTCAACCTCACATGTCTTCAACCTGACACGTGACACACAGCAGATACTATTTCTGTTTGGTCGATGGGATTATGGGATTTTACTTTGTTGATGGGATTATGGGATGTTTTAAAATTTTATTATATACAAATAACTATATAACTATATATATAGAGTTACTAATTATTTTAGACTCAGATTCAGATTACCATATAGAGTTGCTAATTATTTTAGACTCATATTCAGATTTGGTAATGTAACATTTTGAAGTATTTATTAATAATATACCGAAGGATTATTATAAGAAAGATTATTTGAAATGGAAAAGTGTGGGATTTTATCTCTCCTATAATTAAAAGCATTTAAGACTATAATTAAGACTATGATAAAATCATTTAAGACTATAATTAAGACCAGTAAATGTGAGATATTATACTTATTTAATTAAAAAAATTATTTATGTAATTATACATGAAATATTTGTTTGTATGTTTGAAAGTTATTTAAAGTGTATGTACATTTCTTTAAACATCCATTAAGAACATGCATTCTACCTAAATAGGATTTGAAACTAAGTGGGGAGAATCACATTTTTTTCTTTCTACCATTGAAATCCAAATATATATATATAAACAAATTACACTTTTATTAATGACAAAAAATATATATTATACAATTACATTTAAGTTAAAACAAAATTATAGAAAATTTATGGCTTATCCCCCATATAAACTAGCACACCCACATAGTTTGTGGTCGATAGGGATCAAATGGTTGAGAGATAGTTATGGAATGGAAGACACTTTGGAAATATTATTTTATTCATCATATTTGCTAGTTAAACTAGGTTAACAATGAGTTATCCATGCTTAGCTACATGTTATCACCCACATTCTTCTTGTTATCCATTTATCAACTATCACTTATTTTTTATATTATTTTTCCTTTTTATCTCGCATTATGGTCCATGAATTGTTGGCTATCCATTCATCAGCTAGGAGTTATCCATGCATTATACATTCATCAACTAGCTACCCGTTATTGTTGATATTCCTTTTTTTTATAATTGTTAATTTGAATTTTGAACTATTGCCATAGAATCAATCCAGAGAGTACACTTGTTTCATCCTCCTCCATAGATAAGCATAGGTCGTAGCCCACCCCACTTAACAAAGAGATATGAGAATACTAATGATAAATAATACTAATGATATAAAGTTTGCAAACATTGCATTAAAATATAATAGCTCAAAAATTAAATAAAAAGTGATCTCTATAGTTATATATATATTTTACATCTTAGTTTAGACCATAAGTAGAAACAAGCTTTATGTGAAAAATGTAATTTATGTGTAGCACTAAAATCTAAATGAGAGAAAAGGTCTAAGATCTAACTCAACTAAAGGATTTTCCAATTGCTTTCATCTTTGCTCAAAGATGATCTCATGAATAACATATTTAAGGTAATTTATCTCCTTAAAGATAAGTCTCAAAATTAATTTTCCAATGCATTGACCCCTCATCCAATCTATAATAACCTTGGAATCACCCATGGCCTACTATTTTGGGGATATTTCAATATTAATGTTCCACGACAGTTGGCTCATTTGAAAGTTGTGATACATTAGTATGCACTTGCCTCCAACTTGTATAGATGTTGTGATAAACTGCTCTGCCTTAACTTGACATGTCACACTACATATAGTAGTTTCTTATTAAACATATAGAGATTTATATAGATACTATTGTTAATTTTATTAATTAGGATAGATCCATCTTGATCCCAAGTCACTAGAGAGATCAAATCTCTCAATATGTAAATATCTTCATATCTTTTTAGAGTGCAAATTTTGGAAAGCTTTTTAAATGATCTAATTTGTGTGTATATATTTGTAAATGTTTAAAATAACCCATAATTTGTGTGTATATGATTTTATTATTTAAAAGAAAAGACGTGCATGTCATCTCTAGGATGAGCACATAAGGAGTTGTACACATTCCTCTAGCAGATTGTTGAATGACCTTTTCGACACAAACATCTATTAAATGGGATTGTAGAAGATCATTTTTTTGTTATTCATAACTATATATATATATATATATATATATATATATGTAGTTACTAATTATTTTGAACTCAAACTTAACAATGTAATATTTTGAAATATTTTTCAATAATATAAAAAAGTGGTTGTAATAAGAAAAACTATTTTGAACTCAAATTTAACAATGTAATATTTTTGAATAATATAAACAAAGTGGTTGCAATAAGAAAAACTATTTGAAAGGGAAACGCCAATTATTTTATCTTTATTAAAGAAAAACTATTTAAAATGGGAAAATACTATGGCATAACGTTTTATGTCATAGTGTTTTTATAGAATATTTTTTTAGATTTATGTTTTTTTTAACTACTTTTTTCTACCAATGATTTAATATTAATGATTATTTAAATTTTTACATATATGAATAGTTTTTTTCTATCAAAATAATTTAATTAAAATAAAAAATACAACTCAACAAGTCCTCCTGTTTAACTTTTTCTAATAAAAACCCTGAACTTGCTTCAAGTCTGCACTAACTTCCCCTTTCATTTTGTCTAAACTAAAGAAAGTGACAAGTTATTCTTCTCTTCCTCTTCCCGAAAGTAGCCATAGTGTGCAAGTAGCCAAAATTTGCCAACATTCATGAGCCATAAGTTTCATATCACATACTCAAAAGAAAATGTGTTTTACCATTTTGCATAAATGGCTATTTTTTATATTTGTTGAAATTTGTTCAATCATAAAATTAAATGAGCAATTTAATTTTAGAATTTAAAAAATGAGTAATTTATTTATTTATTTTTGGATTTTTTTGTGGGTTTTAGTCAAAATTGGTAATTTTTTTTTGTAAAACCTAAATTTGAAATTGTCTAAATTATGTTTTTGAATGCATAAATAGTTTCAACACCTCTAAATATCCCTTATGACACTCATATTATGCATTTTTGGCAACTAATATATGTGACTTTAATTTTTTTTAAAGATTTCCAATTGAAATCCAAACAAAACAATGATACCCGCAAAAGATAAAAGACCTATAATATAATATTTAGATTGTAAATCATTTAAACAATATATGTTAAAATGAACATTTGATGTTCTATGATCCTAGTTACTTAGTTTTAATAATAATTTAAATTCAGTTATTTAAAATAATATGAAATTAAAATTAATTTATTATATATTTAAATAAATAATTTAAATATAATCATGTGCATTTAAGACTACAATTAAGAATGTAATAAATGTTTATCATACTTAAAATTTAATTAAGGTATTTATTTGCACAATTATACATGAAATATTTTTTTGTATATTTGAAAGATATTTAAAGTGTGTAGTCTAAATATTTTACATTTTAAACTTTTTTGGAGTCAAATGTTCCTCATATTTTGTTCAAAGTTTGGTTGGAAATCTTTAAAAAATCTTAGAATGACCTATATTAGCTATGGAAATTGCATTGTTTGAGTGTCATGGAGGTGGGGTTCCTAAGTGTTGAATCTATTTCTCATTCAAAAACACAATTTAAAGGCTTCCAAATATGGATTTTACCAAAAACAATTACTAGAATCCAATCAAACCCTACTTTAAAGTCCAAAACTTAGAATAAATAAAGTGCATGTAACTTCGATTTAAAGTGCATGTAAATAGAGTCCTCCTATTTAAAGTGCATGTAAATAGACTCCTCTGATTTAAAGTGCATGTGGATTTGTTTAAACATCCACTAAGAGCATACCTTTCATGAAAATGGGATTTGAAACTAAGTGGGGAGAACTATTTAAAAGAAAACATAGAGAATTTATGGCTTATCTACGTCATATAAATAAAGAGCTATGAGAATGATGATGATTAACTGAGACCAAATTTTATATAAAAAATGTCCATAAATAGTGTCTTCAAATATACACTTTGAAGTTAATAGTTAAAAAAAACATTATAGTTACAATTTGTTTTTAACATATTAGTTTATGCCATAAGTAGAAACACGATCCATGTGAAATGTAATGTCATGTCCCAAATTTTGCATTGGGTCACAATGGCATAAATATTTAATAAAGGAGCTAAATAAATAAAAAAAATGGAATATCAAAGTGGAAATTGAGCATGGAGACACATGGAGACTATGGGGCCCACACAAGCTAGAAATTTGGTACCAAATGGAAACATCCTCTTCCAATTTCGAATCCATGGGAATACTAAAGGTTATTGGATGAGTTATAAAGTTAATACATTTGGCCATATGCATAATAGGTCATATTTGGGAATAAATGTAACTTACATGGGAAAGGAAGAGTCATTTTGGAGCTAGTGAGACACTTGGACTAGATTCCCTAGCTCTATGACAACAATGATGAAGATGCTATGACACCTATGCCAGAAATCAGATCTGAAGGCTGAAATCTAACATATTTGACATGTGAGGTCGAAATATACCATCCAAGAGAGCTCTCATGTGATTTTGGGAAGCTCAATGGGATCCTACTCAAATTTGGGGAAGGTGGAAGGCTAGGAAAGAGGGGACACATGTCAATTCATGAGCCCACACCCTAAGTCGAAATGGATTGAGTTTATGGATGGATTTGGAACCTTATAAGGCTAAGGATGTTTATAAATTATAGGAATCAGCCAAGATAATTCCTTTTGATCATTTGTGAATTGTGAGAGCTAGTGGATGACTAGTTTTCTTTCCTTAGCCAATTTCGAGGGTGAAATATTCCCATCCAAGTTGGTGTTTGGAGAGGCCAATCAGGTATTTCATGGAGATTTAATGGAGTCTTATTTGGATATGTAAGCTATAGTAAATCATGTGGATTCGTCTATTTCAGCACTCTCTCTCAACTATTTCCAGTTTTCACACCATATTCATGCCAATGGAGGGATTGCGCTTTGGGTGATATATTGATCTCTTTGGGGAATATTATAATGCCCATTATCTTATGTTATGATGTATATTCTCTGTATTTAACGTTAAGTATACTTTAAGTTCGAAATACCCAAAAGAATTCATGTAAAAATGTTGAACAATGAAGAAATAGTGCCATTTTCCCACTATCTTGTTGTGAACTATTTTAATGCTGACGATTTCAAATTTGGAGAGCCTTTCATTGTCCATTTATGATTTTAATCAGTTGAATATGCTATATTATTCATTCTTAGAAAGTTTCAAGTCTAAATTCCCAATATTTTTATGTCAAAATGACTTTTAATGAGAAAACAATGACCATTTCCACTCTATTTTGATATATGCCATGGTAATGCTTATTATTTTGAATGGAGGAATGTATCTCTAATAAATGTATGATGTATGGACTGTTATTAATGTGTATTTTAAGTCTCATGTTCATTCATTAATCATTGGAATCCATTTTACTCATTTTTGTTGCATTGGGAGAAGATTTGGTGCATTTTCCCCAAGGGTCAAAATTGTGGCTTGGGAGTTGTTTTGGAAAGAGTCATAAAATCATGTATAAAATGAACCATGATGTATATGAGACTTTTAAAAGGTCCCTTACACATCCAAAACATATTTTAATAAATTTGAATGACTTTGGGATCATTTGTGAAGCCATTTCCGGCAATTACCCAGGGGGAATTGGAGCTCCAATTTGCTAGTAAAGAATGGACTACTTTGAAAAGAACATTAAAAAAGTATGAATAAGTAATTGGGGGGTAATTAAACATATATAAACATAAATTTTAAGTTATAATATCCGTCATGTACCTTCAGAAAAAATTTGGGAGCATTTGGGCCAATTTGGAGGTCTAGACATCAAAACTAGTTAAGCTCAAAATTGGGGAAAAAGTGGAAAAATTGGTCATTTAGTAAAATTTCAAAAAGGGAAATTACAGTGGTATCAGAGCATGCTATTGGCACATGATGTGGTATAATATTTATGATTACAATAATTTAGGTACCACCATTATATATTGAAACCCAAAAGTGCTTTTGTTGAAGAGGAAAAAAAAAAGTAGGAGAAGAAGGCAATTTTTGGGGAAACTATGACTAGGGATGAAAAGGGAACCTCATATGATGATGAGGAGATAATAAAAATCATGGAACCTATCCTTGAATACATGACCAAGAATATTATGAAAGGATTCAAATTTTTGGCTATCCAAAGTTGGAAAAAAATATATTGATTTAAAGAAAACCAAGGGGAAAAATGCGTCAGCTTGCTTGAAGGAGCAAAAGGAGAAGACCCATGAACCACCTAGTTCTAAAATACGTGAAGTAGAAGAAGTAGTACATGAAAAGGATCAAAATTCACTCCCAATTGACTCTGAAAAATTTGAAGAGACATCACATAAGTATGAAGAAGTTTCTATTGAAAATACTGAAGATCATTTTGAGACACATTCTACCTTAGATATGAAACAAAGAGAATCTATTGATGGATTCGTGAACTATGAAAAAGTACCTACTGATGGGTGCTCACCTTTATGTTGGTGACATATAGATCACTTTTGAAAGAGTTTCTGCAAGACAAAATTCCATTAAACATGAAAATGAAGACCTTGTAGTAGTTGAAGAAGAAACAAGATCAACTTTCCCATCACCGCTTGAGCTTCATGAAGTTGGTCCAAGCAAACCGGAAGAAGATGAGGAGGTTCATTTTCAAGAGCCTCATTTTCTTGAAGGGTCCTTAAATATGAATGAAAATAATATCCAATAGGCCATTAGCATACTCCATTACACTCAAGCACTGGTATCAAATTGTTGTTGGAGAGCTACTTCCTTGGAGGAGCCATCCTTCCTTGAAGACATGGAGAAGATTCAAAGAGCAATGTGAAACATCAAAGGTAATTTCATGTCTTTGATTTTTGATAGAAAACATGTCATTGATATTGGTGAATGGTTACATGAATCATACTTGAATAAGAATGAAGTTATTCATAAGCTCACAATTCAAAATGAGCAACTTCTTGAAAAGTTGCAAGACACTTGTTTTTCCTCCTATGTTTTAGATTGTCAAATGGTAGATTGTTTGGAGGATTCTCATGACATGGTGGATCATGAGAAATAGGTACATTTTAATGTGTGTGATGTGTTTGAATATGAACTTTAAGAGATCCAAACACTTGATGTGGTGGAAGAGGAACTTGAATTGTCTCTTGATGAAGGTTATGTAATTTTTAAAGAAGCACATGATTCCTCTACATTGGAACCAATCTATGACAAATGTTTCACACTTTTGAATGAGCTGCATGATACTACCGATATGTATCATTCCCATGATGAAAATTCTGCACTTTTTGATCATTTGGGTGAGTTAGTTCATTCTCCTACATCCTACCATTCCATGTTTTGCAGCATTAGTCTCAATGAAGTATGGGTAAAAGGGTTCTTTTTGATGGTGCCACATGAGGAGTATGAAACTCCTAGATTTAATTTTTATGATGACATGGTTGGAGCACACTCTTATTCAAATTTTCAGCAATATCCTTTGTTGCTTTATGATTATGCACATCTACATGGATGCACCTATGATAGGCATTGCAGTCACTCGAAGACTCATGGTTTTTATTGCTCAACAATTGGTTCATTTGATGTTGGAGGAACTTCATCCAACACTAGGGTGAATAGATTTATGATTGGAGAACATTTATGTTTCCAACCACATACTTTGTTATATCTTTATGATTCTCTCATTCATGGATGTATTGATGAGACTTCTTTGAGCCACTTGAAGTCTTCATGTTTTATTTTCTCCTTGTTGGGTTCATATTTTGATGGAGGTTCTTCATTCACTTCTTGGATGAAAGAACGCATGGCTGATTATTATTTTGATGCATATTAAATTATTTGGGAGAAACATTATAGGACATGGGATCCTCACCTATGTCATTGGAGAATATTTGATTGGTCACTTGAAGCTTTTATGCACTTGGAAAATGGTGGTCTACTTACCTGGAGGTATAAGAAATTTCATGATTTTTTGATGAGGCACCTCCTTTATGTACAATTTTATTATGTTATTATGTACTTTGATGATATATATTATGTACTCATGATGTTTGGAAGAATGCATATAATAAAATGGGATCCCATAATTTTCTTTCCTAATGGTTGGTTTGGAGAGAACTCTTAATTGTTGGAGTGCACTATGAGCAATGGAATCCTGGGATAGTTTTTAGTCCCATTGATTTCAATTTTTTTGGGAAACAAGCAGTATGGGAGATGGATTCCCCACTTAACAAAGTGATTTTAATTAGAGTAGTGCAGAAGCAAGCATGGTGGTTCCTCTCTCAAATATTCATGGAATCTCAAAGACTCAAAGTTGGGAAACTCAATGGCAACTTCAAAGAATCATATAGAAAGCAGGTTCTTCAACACCCATGTTTGAAATTGCTTGAGGACAAGCAATATTGGGAAGGGAGGATTTTTCATGTCCCAAATTTTGCATTGGGTCACAATGGCCTAATCACATTTTACATGTTCATGAGAGTTTTCCAAATTGATGCTAAGGGTCAAATAATTGTCAAGGAGGAAAATTACTAGTTTCCTAGGTTGGGGGTGGAAGCTTTGGGATTTGGAATAATGGGGACAATAAATGATGATTGAACATTAGAATGGAATAAATATTTAATAAAGGAGCTAAATAAATAAATACAAGGGAATATCAAAGTGGAAATTGAGCATGGAGACACATGGAGACTATGGGGCCCACACAAGCTAGAAATTTGGTACCAAATGGAAACCTCCTCTTGCAATTTCGAATCCATGGGAATCATAAAGGTTATTGGATGAGTTATAAGGTTAATACATTTGGCCATATGCATAATAGTTCGAATTTGGGACCAAGTTTTTGAGACCAAGTTTGATAATTCAAAATACTTTTGGTGTGGTTATTTCAAAGAACATCATGATCCTTATTTTTGTTTAAAACCCTAGGAAGACCAATTTTAGAAACAACGCGAGGATGCGCTTGTATCGTCAACTTTCGAGCCCCATCAACAAGGTGATCATCAATACAATCATTGTCCCTAAATGAATCACCCCTCTTGTTCATGATATTCATGAAGCTTTTCCTTTTGATGACGATATTTTTAGAATCAATTTCAAGCAAGTCCCTAAGGTTTGAATTTCCAAAGAGGAAGTCATCTCACCTCATACTAACCCGCAAAGTGAATCCTTAAATATTGACAAGACCTATGATTTGCAATACGGTGTTTTTTTTGAGATGAGGTTCTACTTGAAGAAAAGTCATCTAAATTTCAAGAAGACACCTTATTTGATAATCAACTCTCGCTTGAATTTTTTTCTTTTCAAAAATCATCAAATGGAAGGGAACAATCATTGTTAGGAATTAGTTTATCATGATCATGTTTATTCTGGCCCTTCTCTTTTTTATTATAAGATTCTAGACTTGGGTGACATTGCAACTAATGCTATTGACGAATCCTTTTTCATATCATCAATTCATGATTTGAATAATGAAGACGCTCTATATTTTTCAATCGTGGGTTAGGATGATGCATTTTACAAACCTATTCTTGATTCAATTCCTTTTTTCTTGGAGGAAATCCCTCATCTTGCTCATCCTAACTTTTCAAATGCTCTCGTCAATGACACTTACCAATTAAATCAGAGACTGCAAACGCTGTGGATATTAATATCAATGATTGAATCCTACCTCATATTGATTTATTTTTCCTATATGGATCTCATCCTAATCATGGTGATGTTCTTGACGCTTTCATATATGATATTCATCATGGATGATATTGTTCTTAACGATCATATTATGTCCAATATTGATGTCCTATTCCAACCTAGTTCTCATCCAAATCATGTTGAATTTTTTGATACTGCATGCCAGTTTGATGATGAAATCATTCAAGCCCCTCCTTTGGACAATCAAATTATGCCTGAGGGTGATTCTATATCTCAAATTGCTTCACATCCCATTTACAACAATTATCCTGAATATTTTCTTAAAGGTCTTGAATTTCTCAATGATGAATCCATGACGAGAAAGACTTCCATTAAGGAAAACCATATCATTCATGCTTTATCACAGATTGACATGCATCCTATTGATCAAACAAATCATATATCTCCCCATCATCAACTTGTCATCAATAAAAAAATTGATCATAAAATCAATGTTTTGCCTGAAAATGATTTGCAACCAATCTATGACCATTATCCTTAGTTGGTTTATAATGAACCTAGTGTTGTCATGATAAGAACCAATTATAATAAAGTTGATGAATATTTAAATTATATCAAATATAAAGACAACACCACTTGCATTGCTCCTAATCCATTTGTTGTAAAAATAGGCGATAATGAGAAATCAATGAGGCTTTAATCAATGCAATTTCAATTTACGTCAATGATCCAAATTCTTTATTCCACATTAATTTGAATGTTAGAAAAATAGGATTGCAGAGCAATAACAATAAACAAGATGAAAATATTAAAACACATTACAAGAGAGACACATATATAATGTGATTCACCCAAGATGGACTACGTCCACACAAAAATTGTCAGTCCTTTATTATTATACCATCCAACAAAATGAAGGGATACAACCTACAACAAATTTGCTGCAATTCCTCTTCACTCTCTCATAGTCTCTCTCAAACAATCAAAGAGATTGATTTACAATGCTACAATACAATACACAGATGTATTACAATGCTTTCCTTCTATAGGGTAATTACCATGGTTCACCCAATATCATGGGTCTGTAAGCTGTTCTCCAATAAACATCCTAAAAATTTCTTTCGGGGGCTTCGTCCCTGAACCCTTGTCAAAGGCCCACTTCCTCCCGACCCCTGTACCCACCTACTGGGACGAGTGTATAGTCAAACCGGGGTACAAACATGGCTAAACAATAAGATATATGAATATGGAAGATCATGCTCCATAACCAACAATCTCCCACTTGGAGTCCAATCATAATAACTCCACTATTGCAGCACTTGCTAGACTATGCTTTGAACCTTGGACTTGGAAAATTTATCTTCTTTAGTGTCATGCTTGAAGGCTAACTGAAACCTAGTAGGAAATTAGTTTCTCTTTGGTTACTACCTTTGTCAACATGTCTGCAGGATTATGGCTACTATGTATCTTTTCCAATTTTAACAGTTCATGTTCTAGAGCAGATCTTATAAAATGGTACTTGAGTTTTATATGTTTAGTCTTTGAATGAAAGGATAAGTTCTTTTCAATATGAATGTATCTTTGGATGCCACTTTGCAACTTACTATTCTCCTACCTATTACCCAATTCCTCCATGAACCTATGCAACCAAATCATCTCTTTATTAGCCTCTATAGCAACAACATACTCTACTTCCATTGTTGAAAGTGCAACAACCTTTTTCAATTTCAAAATCCAACTTACAATTGTTCTACCCATAGTAAATACAAACCCTCTAGTGCTCCTCCTACCGTCTTTATCACCTGCCATATTTGCATCAACATATCCCTGTTGAACAGTGTCTTTGCATGAGAAGTGGTACCTCTCAAATACCCGAGAATCCACTGTACTTCTTTCTAATGCTATTTACCTATATTGTTCATATACTTGCTCACAAATCCCATTGCATGTGCAATATCTAGTCTTGCACGCACCATGGCATACATTAAGATACCAACTGCTAATGAATAGGGAATCTTGGACATGTATTCTATCTCTTCCAGTGTCTTGGGACTCATCTCCTTACTTAGTTTGAAATGGTTTTCCAAAGGTGTAATAACTAGTTTTCATTTTGAATTCTAAACCTCTCCAACACCTTTTCTATGTACTCACCTTGAGACAATGTAAACTTGCGATTTTTCTTGTCTCTTGTTATTCTCATACCAAGGATTTGCTTTGTAGCAATCAGATTCTTCATCACAAATGATTTAGCTAGTTTCCTTCTGAGCACATTTATATCTTACATGTTAGACCCTAGAACAAGCAGTTCATCCACATACAATAACAAGATAATCTATCTTCCATTATCTAGCCTCTTGAAATAAACATAGTGGTCAGAATGACATCTATTATAACCCCTTTCTTTCATAACCTTATCAAATTTTAAATACCACTTCCTTGGATCTTGCTTCATTCCATACAAGCTCTTATTCAATCTACAAATGAAATTTTCCTTCCCTTTGACCTCATACCCTTGTGGATGTTGGATATAAAGCTCTTCCTCCAAATCCCCATGGAGAAAGGTTGTTTTTACATATAATTGTTCAAGATGCATCTTCTACCACCACTAGACTTAAAATATCCCTAATTGAAGTCATTTTAACAAGCTGAGAAAATATTTAATCAAAGTCTATACCTTCATATTGTTCAAACCCCTTTACAACAAGTCTATCCTTGCACTGCTTCTTGCCTCCATCTTCTTCCTTCAACCTATAAAACCATTTATTCTGCAATGCTCTTATTCCTGCAGGAAACTCAACCAAATCCAAAGTCTGGTTTCGTACCAGTGAGTCCATATCCTCATTCATGCCTTTCTCCCACTTCTTTCTAGTTTGTACCTGCATTGCCTCTTCATAACATTCTGGTTCGCCAGAATCAGTCATCAATAAATAATACAGTGAAGGAGAGAATTGTTTAGGGGTCTACTTAACCTGGTAGATCTTCTTACATTTGTAGTAGTTTGAGGTGCTTGTTGCTGTTCTTGATTTTCTACTGCCTTTGGAACTTCATTTTCTTTGAATTCATCAAACATTGTGTATTATGTGTTTTCCTTTTCCTCTTTCTTTCCCTGCAACTGACATTTGTAAATAAAATTTCCATTGAATACTACATCTCTAATCGTAATGATTTTGTGATTTTCAGAATCCCATAAGAGATAACCAAAATCATCAATCATGTATCCAATAAAGGTACATTTCTTGGATTTAGCTTCAAGATTTGACCTATTTTCTTTATCAATATGGACAAATGCTTCACAACCAAAAATTATGAGAAATGAGTAGTTTTCCTTTTTACTTCTCCACGCCTCCTATGGAATTCCACCATCCAAAGTGCTTGAAGGCCCTCTATTTATTAAATAAAGATCAGTATCTATAGCATCAACACAAAATTGTAAGGGAAACCCTACATGCAATCCCATACACCTTACACGCTCCATGATCGTTCTATTCATCCTTTCTGACACCCCAATTTCTTGTGGTGTTCCTGGGACTATCTTCTCTCTATGGATCCCATGGTATGAATAGTAACTATCAAACTCCTTGCTATAGTATTCACCTCCATTATCAGATTTGAGACATTTCAACCTTTTTCTTGTCTCATTATCAACCAAATCTTTCCACTTCTTAAAAGTAGAAAACACATTAGATTTCTGTCTAATGCAATAAAACCAAGATTTTATAGTTGCATCATCAATAAAAGTAATATAATAACGAGAGCCACTGAGAGATTGTACCCGAGTCATTGTTGTACCTGATTCATTGCCCATACATATGAATGCACAAGCTCTAACTTTTAACTCTTGTTTTGTTTCCCAACCCTGAGAAATCTAACTTTCTTATGTTTTCCATAAACATAGTGTTGCGACTGCAACATTTTCCCAAAATTCTAAAATTTTTTGGGACCCTCCTTTACTTCAAGTTATCCATTTTCCTTGCTTAGTTTCATGCTCTTGAGTTTTGCTTATGGATTTATGGCTCCTTCCCTAATTTTGAATGCTAGAGATTGACTGGTTTTTTATAGTTAAGATGCTTAAAGACTTCCATTGAATCTGAGTCCCTGTCATTTTGCAAAAAGCTTTTTGAATTTTTCGTTGCAAAGTCTCCATGTCGGCCGCATTTCTCCCTATTTTTCCACCGTTGCGGGCGTCTTTCGGTTTCTATCTCGCTGGCCCGCCCCGCCGTTGCGGGTGGCCTTCAGATCCTCCTAGCCGTCTATCGCGCCGCCGTAGCGGAGGCTTTTCGATTCGTAGTCGGCCATGTCGCGCCCTCCGTTGCGGGTGGCTTTCAGGACCGCGTGGGTTTATTGCTACCGCCGTTGCGGGTGGCCTCCGACTCTTGATGTTTTTTCCCGTAGCGGGCGATCTTCTATACCCGTCGCCGCCGTTGCGGGTGGTATCATGATGGGAGCGGTCCGCCGTTGCGGGGGACCCCAAGCTCCAGACCTCCGATATATTTTCCGCCGACGCCCGAGGTATGTTGTGAGCCATATTCGCCGTTGCGGGTGATAGAGTGATAGGAGGGGTCCGCCGTTGCGGGTGGCATGAAGCTCGTGCCGCCCGACATAACTTTCGAAGCCGCCCCGATTGATGTGACTTCTCGCACGTGTGGATGCGTTTATATATGTTGGGCGACAAACGGGGTTTTTTTGTTGTTTTTGAAGGCATGGTTGCGGTGAAGCGAGCTGTTGAGTTTACGAGCGCGTGAGAGCTAACTGTTGGTACCGGTGGCAAGGTGGCAGGAGAAGAAGTCTAGCTATCATCAGCTCCCTCATTTGGTGGATTGCCAGGTAGGATCGTGACTCTTAGCATCGTTTTTTTTAGATTTCTTTTACGCGGTGGGGGTTTTAAGATATCGGACCCGTGGTCCCGTTGCGCTAGCACGGGGAGTTTTCTCCGTTGTTGGGTTTTCCCCGGTCGTCATCCTGATGGTTCGCGCCAGTGTTAGGGTTCCCGGGTCGAATAGTTGGCGGTTAGGGGAAGGGGGGTTTTTTCTTTCTCCTTTACTTTTGGAGCCCGTATTCTGGTTTTCTCTGCCATTTCAATCCCATTTTGAGCACGGAGGAGAAGCAGGGTGCAGGTGGTCGCCGTGCCGCCTGCACCCGGTTCAGTAGTAATGGGATTTGTCAATGATGGGGTTTTGAGGCACAGATGGCCGTTACGCCATCTGCGCCAAGATTGATTGGGCGGACGAAAGATTTAGGAGCTGCGTTACCATCTTCTGTTTAGGGGTTCGGGTTGCACTAGCCATAGTCGCCGCGAATTTTTTGACTCTCTGTTTACAGTCCGGGATGGCGCGACCTGGTTTTGCTATTGAGCGCTGAGCCTTGGTAGGGTAAAAGGAAGGGTAGCGTGAGTCAGT